>JAKSZU010000003.1:80291478-80471478 GCA_026018925.1 Tupaia tana | reverse complement strand
GTGGTGGTGGTGATTTTCAGGTCTTTTGCGGCATCCTCAGACTTAAAAATGTTCTTTGTCCCTTATCCTCAGGAGTGAAGCTCTCTCTGTGTTAGTGACACTCCTTCAGAGGCAGACCTCTGCTTTGCATCAGGGCCATGTTCTACGTATTGGAGATCCTCCAATAGCAGTGAGCTTTGACCTGGGATCAAACATCTACATGGATTTTTATCCCTTTCCCAACAGTGCCCTGCTGTGGCTCATTTGTTTCTCAGAGCAATGATCCAAAGGGCCTAGACACATAACTTACTCTCCTTCTAAAGTCTCAGCCTTGAGCCCTGGGTGCCTCAGTCTCCATAACTGAGTTCACATATGATAGTGAGAATGGGGAGAGAGTGAGTTTCTTTGCCACTCCCAGCAATGGAAAACTTTTGCTTTGTTTCAGTACAGGTTCTGGGCAGGTGAGGTTTGCCTGTTCCTTCCTCAGCAACAGACAGCATCTGTTCTGTATGGAAAAAGTATGTGCAATTCATACACGACCCCACCAGAAACCAGTCACTAAGGCATGCCTGCACCACCTGAGGAGGGAGGCTGCTCCTGTCTCTTGTCTAACTACAAATAGTGTTTCTTGTAAGCACTCACCTGCAGACACTGGTAGAAAGGACTTGGTGAATCTCGTTCCTACAGACTAAGTTATCATGTTTAACCACAATCAGTCTTTAGGCATTTAAAAAAATTTCTACTCCTGGGCACCAGCGGATGGCATACTAATTATGTTGTTGGACTCCCATGTTGTTGACTCCAGTTCAAGTCCAGGATCCAAGGGCTTAAACTCATGCTGGGTGTGTGTGCGTGCGTGCCCAAGATCCTGAAAGGAGAATGGAGGAGAAGGGATTACAACATGGCCATCCCCCCAGGGGGTGATTTCTCAATTTCTGTGTCTCTGTCTCTCTCTGACTCTCAGGGGAGTGCATGCACCCTATAGCAAAAAATTCTCCTAAAAAAAAAAAAAAAAATCTGCTCTTTTTTTTAACTCACCTCTGCACTTATTTTCCTTTCCTCTTTGGCTCTGCCAGAGGTGAAATGATTCATGTATCCCATCTTTCCTTCAGAAACCTTGTTATTCTTTGAAATTAATTATACCAAGTTGCTTTGAGATCTCAGCTCATATGGGGCAAAAATAAAATAAAATAAAATAAAATAAAATAAAATAAAATAAACAATTGTGATTAGACAAAACAATTATTTGTGTTGTGTAATAGGAGTGACATTCTCTTGCAGGTTTCTATAAGTAGAAGTGGAATTTTGAATTTAGTTTTATTTCTAAATGTATTGCTGGTAAAAATGATAGCTAATTTAATTTTTTATGAATTTCTAAAATATCAAAAATTTAAATGTGTACATTTTCTGCTCTAAAATTCCACTTTAAAATGGTGTCTTACATTACTGTCTTAACCAATACTGTATTCATTGAAAAGACTGACTTTTGGGGCAGGCAGGTGGCATGGTGGTTAAGGACGCTGGACACGGTCAACTACAGTTCGAGTCCTGGACCTGGTGGCTTGCTTTCTCACTTTCCTACTTTTCTCTCTCTCTCTCTCTCTCTCTCTCTCTCTCTCTCTCACTTTCTCTCTCTCATGCTCACTTTCTCTCTCTGTCCCTCTCTGGTCAAATTGGAAAATAGAAAAAAAAATAAAGTTAAATAATTCTAAAAGGAAAAAAAAGAAAGAAAAGACTATATTTTACCAGATCAGGCAGTGGTAAAACAACTAATCCCCCAGCCCATCAAAAAAAATTACTATTAGAAATATTAACAAACATGCACAACATAATGTAATGTTGCTTGTCATTAAAAAAATCAATTTGAGTATATCCTTTATTTGATTATTACACACTATAAACGTGCTTAAAATTCCATACTGTAGCCCAAAACTATATATATATATATCAATTCTATGTAAACCAGAAATCATAAATTTTATAAATGATTGATCTATAACAGTATCCCATATGTTATATGGAACATACAAAATGTAGAAGGAAAATTTGAGACGCTCTTGCTCAAATATAGACCTGCTTTTAAAATATACTACGTACAAAGATAGTTTTTGCTGAAAATTCTTTTTTCTTCACTTTTTAATTTTAATTTATTTTATGCATTTAATCACTATACATCACTTAGCTTATGAGTTGAATTCACCCAACATGACTATACTTCACAGTAGTCAAGTTGAGGGTACAAAACACATTATCATCCACAGATAATGATTTATTTTTGTGTCCCACAACTATCTTGCCTCTCTACTTTCTTCCTTAATTTCTTTTCTTACACTCACCCCCTTCTCCCACCCTCTTCTCACATTGTCTCCATTATCTATAACTATTTTTGATGCCCCTATGTCCTCTAATCTTCCATTTTCCATCATAGGGTGTGGACAGTTGATATATGTTATGTGGAGATATACAATCTTTCTTTCATAGTCTGGCTTGCTTCACTCAGCAGTGAATCTTCCATATTCATCTGCATTCTATCAAATGCCAGGGTCTTGTCATTTTTTTTTTTTGCCTGAGTAGTATTCCATAGAGTATATGTACCACACTTTTTCAAGCCATTCATCTGTTTGTGGTCATTTGGATTGGTTCCATGTCTTAGCAATTGTGAATAATGCTGCGATAAACATGGAAGGACTTTTCCAGCTGAGTGCTCTCCTATCCTTTGGGTAGATATCCAGGAATGGAATTGCTGGATCATATGGTAGTTCTATTTGTAGGTCTTTGAAGAACCACCATGTCGTTCTCCACAGTGACTGGGCTAATCTAAATTCCCACCTGTAGTGTAGAGAGTTTCCCTTTCACCACATCTTCACCAGCACTTATAAATTTTTTTTTGATCTTTGTCATTCTGACTGGGGTTAAGTGGTATCTCATTGTGGTTTTGATCTGCATCTCCCTTATGATAATGATATTGAGCATTTTTTCATATGCCTTGGCTGTTCGTTTGTCTTCCTTAGAGAATTGTTTATTGAGCTCATTTTCTCATCTTTTAATTGGGTTAATCATTTTTTTTTGGGGGGGGGTAAGTCACCTGAGTTCCCTATGTATTCTTGTTACCAGTCCCTTTTCTGGGGTGTAGTTTACAAAAATATTCTCCCATTCCAAGGGTCATTAATTCACACTAATTACTGTATCATTCGCTGTTCAGAAACGTCTTAATCTGATGTAATCCCACTTTCCTATTTTTGAGATTATTGCCTGTGTTTCAGGGGTCTTACTTAAGAAGTCTTTGCCTAATGCAATATCTCCCAGAGTTTCCCTAGTGTTTTTCACCAGTAGTTCAATGATTTGTGGCCTTAGGTTTAGATCTTTGATTCACTTTGAGTTGATTTTTGTTAATAGTGAGAGTTAGGGGTTCAGATTCATCTTTCCACAAGTAGATACCCAACGTTTCCAGCACCGTTTGTTAAAAGATTTTCCTTTTCCCACTGGATTGACTAGTACCCTTTGTCAAAGATCAGTTGGCTGTATGTTTTGAGATTTTTTTCTGGGATCTCTTCTCTGTGCCATTGGTCTACATGTCTTTTTTTGTGTCAATACCATGCTGTTTTGATTATCACAGCTCAGTAATATATTTTGGGATCAGGAAGAGAGATGCCACCCACTATACTCTTCTTGCATAGGATTGCTTTGTTGATACAGGGTCTTTCATGATTCCAGACAAATTCTATGATTATCTTTTCAGTATCTGTGAAGAATGTCTTGAGTAATTTTATAGGGATTGCATTGAATATGCAGATTAATTTGGGAAGAATTGCCATTTTGGTTTTATTAGTTAATTATCCCAATCCAGGAACATGAGCTGTCCATCCACTTTTTTGTGTCATTTTCAATTTCTTTTTTATGACTTTCATAATATTCCTTGTAGAGGTCTTTGACTAAAAATTCTTCTTGACAAGTATAGTGTATCCTTTACAAAAATTTTATCATTCCTAATAGTTTCCTGAGAAAACTAGAGTTTGTAAGATTTGGAAAGTTTAAGTTTTTATTTTTAAAATATTAAAGATATGCTCATTGTGTACATATCTACATATTTAATAAAACATATAAGATAGAATTACCTATATAGTCATAATGCAATCATAATACCTGTGTTTTTGTTTTGGGAACTAATTAACATGTTCTTGAGGTATTTCCAATTGAAATATGGAGGAATGGAAAAAATGATAAAAAATTATATCATGATCGGTAAAATATAAAACACACAAAACAAATTATTGCCAAGTGGACTTCTAAACTAGTAATTTGTAGATACCAAAATTTGTTAGATACTAGCTATCATCAATTTTTTCAGCAAAATAATAAGACAGTGTGTGTATGTGTGTGTGCGTGCACGTGTGTGTGTATTTTTGAAAATTATTCTAACATTTGCTCCCAATGAAGTTTGTAATAATACAGGAAATCTCTGTATAATCGTTTATGAAGGTCATGAAGAGCAAAAAAGGAGACAGATAACTTTGAAAATTGACTTTTTGTTAGAATCCAAAACTACTTTGTAAATAATTGTTTAAGCTTATAGAATAAAAATTTTAGGATACTTTCTTTAATCCATATATCATTCAACTATTTAAAAAAATAACTTTTTCTTTCATATCTGAAAATTATAAATTTTAATAATATTCAGGTAAATATGACTTTTTCTACATTTTGGAATGTGAAATGGATGTTTAATCTGGTTTTACAGAATTAATATTTATGACTTGAATTTACAATGGCTTTATATTTTGAGGTTGTTTCAATATTTCATTTTCTATTTCAGAATATCAGTTTGACATAGCAGGCTCATTTCCTTGTCACATATTGTTTCTGTTACATGCTTTCTCCCACATGTTGTTGAAGCAGGTGGCCTTGGATTCCAAGTCAGTTCTAAGGCGACCTCTACTCTCTTTCTGGTCTGTGAACAAAAGCACAGCAGCTAATGGATTTAATTTGATTTATCTGTGAATTGCAATATAGTTCATGCCACATATATGAAATATATATGTGTGTGTGTGTGTGTGTGTGTGTATATATACACACACACACACACACACACACACACATAAATATGTTATTTTAATCAACCTGATAGCAAAAGCACATTTTAGAGCCAAAAATAAATGAAATGTCAAAGTAAAATTAGAAAATGCAAAGCTAAAGGCATTTCCAAGCTTAGTGAGTTTGTTAGCCATTTTCCATCATTTTTTGGAAGATACTTACAATAAGATATTTGAAAATAATTTTAAAATGCCAATTTGTTTTCATAAACCTTTTAAATGCCATATTTTTGGTACAATATTATTTTTCCCTTATATTTTTTCTATACTTTGAAAGTCATATGATAAAATAAGTGTATTGACATACATAATTAGAAAAATGCAATCTATTATAATCTAATTACACATACTCTAGGAATGCAAGGATGTTTTAATACTTAAAATTCAGTTAGTGTAATATTTATTAAAAGATTCATATTGAGAGACATTGAAAGCATTAAATAAAAAATCAACATCATATTCATAATTCAAAATAATATTTATGATTCTTTGTAATCTAGATAAATAAGAAGAAATCTGTTTTAGTACCTTTTCCTGATGTTAATAACTGAATAACACACTGGGCAACTCATAAAGAATAAGTTTTAAGCCCAGCTACTCCAGCAAAGCAGTAAAGAAAAGAAACCCATGAGCCTGAGAACCACATGATGATTACAGACTCGGATCTCTGGGTTTCCCTGAAGATATTTCAGGCATGTGTGCAGGCTCCTGGGATCCTGAGGAGTAAAAAGCTGAAGAAGAGGATGAGGGTGTGAGGAGACCATCAACAGTGATTCTGTCTGTCTTGTACATGTGTGGTCTATCATACAAAAATTTGCAAGTATTGGGACCAGCAGTTAGCGTAATGGCTATTTCGCTGAACTCCCACGTGGTTCAAATCCAAGACCCAGTGGCTTAAACTCATGCCAAGCGTGTGTGCGTGCCTAAGATCCTGAGAGGAAAATGGAAGAGAAGGGATTGCGCAGTGGCCATCCCCCCCAAGAGGGAGAGGTGGTGATTTCTTGCTTTCTGTCTCTCTGTCTGTCTCTGTCTGGCGAGCACATGCGCCCTATAGCAAAAACCTCTCCAAAAAAAAAAAAAAAAAAAATTTAGAAGTATAAAGGTTTAGTCAGCTCACAGTTTTGGAGGTCCAAGTATAAAGGACCACATCTGCTGAGGATTTTCTTGCTGGTTGACACTACTTAAGTCCTAAAATGGCTTAAGTGATCACATGTAGAGAAGACAATAAAGCATGCCTGTCTTTGTATCAACTCTGGTTATTTCCTTCTTAGAAAACCACCAGGATTAAATCATGGACGTTCCACCCTGATGAATTTATCTAATCCTAATCACTTCTCAAAAGCCCTGTCTCTAAATACTATAACCGGGTTAAGTTTCTGTCCTTTTAATGCCATTTTAATGGCAGTTAAGTTTCTAGTTCATGAACTGTTTGGGGACATGTTTAAACTATAGCAGCATCTTCAAGCACTGTCTTCAACTACATTAAAAGCATTTAACATAGAAGTCTAATGAACATAATTTTCATTGACAAATAATGCAAGTATTCCCTCTAAACTCAGGAACTCAACAAGGATGCCCACTGTCACTAATTCTGCTGAACAATTAATACAATCAAATAAGAAAAGAAGTAAACAATATAAAAATTGAAATACAATTCTAATAATAATTGGCATATAAATTAAGGCCTAGTCACAATGGTGCAGGCAATAGGGCACCATTATGTAATACGGGAATCCTATGGGAAGACCCAGGTTTGAATCCTAGGTGGGCTTGAGCACAGTACATTCACAGGCTCACCTATGATCTTGATTTTCTGAAAGGCTGGGGAGAGGATAGTGCTATGGCACAACCCTGTCAGGATCTCTTTCTCATGAAAAAAAAAATTGAAAAATGAATATACAAGGATCAACCAGGTAGCATGATGGTTAAGACAGCTGGATCCTACATGACCAACTGTACAGTTTGAGTCTCAGACATGGTGGCTTGAAAAACATGTCAGACATGTTTGTGTGAGCATGTGCCCCGAATCCCTAGAGTAAAATGGAGGAGAAGGGATGCAGTGTGGTCATCCCCCTAAGGGATACTTTTTCATTTTCTCTCTCTCTCTCTCTCTCTCTCTCTCTCGGGTGAGCACATGACCCCTATAGCAAATTAAAAAAATAATAAATAGGGACCAGTAGTTGGCGTAATGGCTATGTCGCTGGACTCCCACGCAGTCGACCACGGTTCAACTCCTGGACCCAGTGGCTTAAAACTCACGCCGGGCATGTGTGCGTGTGTGCCCAAGATCCCGAGAGGAGAATGGAGGAGAAGGGATTGCGGCGTAGCCATCCCCCCTGGGGGGTGATTTCTCGCTTTCTCTCTCTCTCTCTCTGTCTGGCAAGCGCACACGCCCTATAGCAAAAACTTCTCAAAAAAAATAAAAAATAAATAATAAATAAAAATAAAAGTAAAGAAGAGAAGTGAAATTAACATTATATATGGATGGTATGATTATTTATTTTCATATAATACAGGGAATTTATGACACATTTCAAGAATTCGTAATAAAGTAAGAGCAATACAGAAAAAATTAATTCAGCATTTAATTTCAAAACTTAAATTGAAATATGTCATTTTAAAAAGGCATCTATAAAATAGCAAAAAACGTACTGTTTCTAAAAATAAATCTTAAAAAGATAAACACATAATAGAGAAAATTATAAAACTTTATCAAAAATATGGTTGACACAAATAAGTAAAACAATATTTTATGTTCATGTTCATGTCTGCGAAGATCCAATATTGGGGGGGAAGGATCAATTTTCTACAAATTAAACTGTGGATTTAATTATAAGAAATGTCTAAATAAAATTTTCAAGGAAGTGGCAAGGTTTAAAGAAATGATTTATAGTAATTAAATGGGGAAGATCAAAAATAAAGGATGACACATTCTCTCGAAGGAGAACAAGGTAGGAAGAATGCCCTGTGAAATAGTGAGTTTTTAAATAAAACTGTATCAGGATAATATGATACAGAGGAATATTCAATGAAATAATAAAATACTCAATAAATGGCCTTGGGCATATTTGTGACATAGACCATATGATGGAAGTGTTTTATTACACTCTACCACACACTCCTTTTCTTCCTTATTACCTATATCTCCATTATAACGTTGACTTTTGATCTATTTGTCATCTTTTTGTTTTCCAATTTTCTTCCCCTCATTTTTTGTTTGTTTTGTTTTTCCCCCAATAATGTAAATACCTTCTTGTGCTTCATTCATTTTCTTCCTCAAAGCACCAAGCAAATGATATAGTAAGAAATGAGTAAGTATTGTGTAAGAAACAAAATGTAGGTATGGACTAGGAGAAATATCTATAAACTGGCAAGTACAGTTAAGGAATGAAAGTATTTTCCATGTCTGAAGGAACAGCATATTATTGTTTAAATATATCATGATCTTAGTATTAAGATTTAGATTCTGTAGCTTCTGGTTATCAGTCCCTTATCTGAGGGATATTTTGCAAATATATTCTCCCATTTTGAGGGATGTCTTTTCACTTTAATTATTGTTTCTTTTCTGTGTAAAGCTTTTTAGCCAGATGTAGTCACAATGGTCTCTTTCGGGATTATCACTTGTGCTTGGGGGTCTTGTAAGTAGTTGTTGCCTGCTTCATGCCTCCAAGAGTTTCCTCATGTTTTCCACAAGTTGTCTTTATAGTTTGAGGTTTTATGTTTGAATCCTTGATCCATTTTGAGTTGTTTTTTGTTAGTGGTGAGAGACAGCAGTCCAGTTTCATTTTTCTGCAGGTAAATATCCAGTTTTTCCAGCACCATTTGCTGAAGAAATTTTCTTTTGCCCACTATTTGTCTTGTGCTCTTTGTCAAAAATCAGTCGACTCTATGTTTTTAGGTTCATTTCTGTGCTCTCTATTCTGTTCCATTGGTCTAAATGCCTCTTTTTGTGCCAGGACCATGCCGTTTTGATTGTCACAGCTTTGTAATAAGTTTAGAGGTCATGAAGTGAAATGCCTCTTATTTTATCCCCTTTTTATAGCATTGTTCTGTCAATACAAGGCTTTTATGGTTCCATATGACTCCTTATGACGTTTTTTCTGTTTCTGTGAAGAATATCTCTAGTAATTTGATCATAATTACAGTGAATTTGTAAATTAATTTGGTTAGAATTGACATTTTGATTATATGAATTATTCCAGTTCAGGAACATAGGCTGTCTTTCCACTTTTGTGTGTCATTTTCAATTTATTTTTAAGTGTTTCATAGTTTTCCTTATAAAGGTCTTTCACTTCTTTGGTTACATTATTCCTAATTATCTTATTTTTTGTGACTATTGTAAAAAGGATTGCTTTTTACTTTTTTTAAAATATGTTCAATCATTGTATATCATTACAGCCTACAAAATGAATTTTCCCAGCATGAATATATTGTATATTAGTCCTGTTAAAGATATTCTCATACACATTATTATCAACAGATCATTTTTCACTTTGGGATCCCTTAAATGATTTGCTTCTTTCCTTTTCTCATTGATTCTCTTTCTCCCAATTTACCTGTATGTTCATTGTTTGGTATATAAAAATGCTATAGGTTTTTGTATGTTAATATCATGCCCTGCTACTTTCCTGTATTCATTTATCACTTCCAGAAGTATTTTGGTGTATTCTTTTGGATTACCTATGTATATAATCATTTCATATGCAAATAGAGATCATTTCACTTATTCTTTTCGCATTTTTATGCATTTTATTTACACTCTTGTCAGATTGCATTGGCTAGGACTTATAGTACTTTATTGAAAAGGAGTGGAGAATAGGAGTAGCTTTGCTTGTTCCAGCTTTTAGTATGATGTTATCTGTAGGTTTTTCACATGTGGCTTTTATTATGTTGAGAAATATCACTTTAGGGTTGATTTTGCTCAGTGTCTTAATCACTAAGATATATTGTATTTTTTTCTTCGTGGGTTGACATGATCATATGGTTTTTATCTTTCCTTCTGTTAATGCAATGTATTACATTTATTATTTTGCATATGTTGAACCACCCTTGTATCTCTGGAATAAAGCCTAATTGATCATGGTGATCAACCTTTTAAATGAATTGTTGGATATGATTTGCTAGTGTCTGGTTGAGACTTTTTGCATCTATATTTATGAGGGATATTGGTCTGAAGTTCCTTTTTTGTTATATTCTTATCTTCTTTTGTGATCAAGATAATGGAGGTTTGATGGAAGGTAGGGATCAGGAGGATGGAGGTTTCATAGAATGAATTTGGGGAGGTCCTTCAATTTGAATCTTTGGAAATAGTTTCAGTAGAATTGGGGTTAGTTCTTCTTTAATAGTTTTGTAGAGGGACCAGCAGTTAGCGTAATGGCTATGTCACTGGACTCCCATGTAATCGACCGCGGTTCGAGTCCGGGACCTGGCAGCTTAAACTCATGCTGGGCGTGTGTGTGTGTATGCCCAAGATCCCAAGAGGAGAATGGAGAAGGGATTGTGGCGTGGCCATCTCCCCTGGGGGGTGATTTATCTCTTTCTGTCTATCTGTCTCTCTCTGTCTTTCTAGCGAGCGCACACTTTCTGTAGCAAAAACCTCTCCAAAAAAAAAAAAAAAAAAAATTTGTAGAATTCAGAAGGGAAACCTTTGAGATCTGGGTGTTTTTGTTGGGAGACTTCCCAATTTGATCTTATTTCTCGTTATTGGTCTATTCAGGTTTTATATGTCTTCCTAATTCAATCTTAGTAGATTAAATGTGTCCAGAAATTTGTCCATCTCATCTATGTTTTCTTGTGTGTTGACATATTATTGCTTGTAGTATTCTCTGATGATCATTTGTATTCTCTTATGTCTGTTGTAATATTGCCTCCTTCATTGCTGATTTGGTTTATCTGGTTCCTTTCTCTGTTCTTCTTGATTAGTCTAGCCAACGGTGTCTCAATATTATTTATTTCGTCAATGAGCTTTTTGTTTCATTTATTTTCTGTACAGTTCTTTTATTTTCTATTTAACTTATTTCTGCTCTAATCTTTATTATTTCTTTTCTCTTGGTTTTTTTTTTTTTTTTGGTTTTGTCATTATTTTTCCAGTTCCCTGAGGTGTGTTATTAGGTTATTAATTTGCCACCTTTTAATTTTTTTCTCGTGAGCACAAATTGCTATCAATTTCCCTTTTATGACTGCTTTCACTCTGTCCTATAAATTATGAAAAACTTTGTGCTCGGGACCAGCAGTTGGCCTAATGGTTATGTTGCCAGACTCCCATGGAGTCAACCGCGGTTCGAGTCCTGGACCCGGTGGCTTAAACTCATGCTGGGTACATGTGCGTACGTGCCCAAGGTCCCGAGAGGAGAATGGAGTAGAAGAGATTGCGGTGTGGCCTAGCCCCCTGGGGGATGTTTCCTTGCTTTCTGTCTCTCTGGTGAGCACACAAGCTTATAGCAAAAACCTCTCCAAAAAAAAAAAAAAAAAAAAAAAAGAGAGAGAGAGAAACTGTGTTCTCATTGTCATTGGCTTCAATAAATCTTTTGATTTCAGTCTTAACTTTTTCAGTGGTTGTGAAGTCATTCAAGAGTAGTTTTTTTTTTTTTTATTTCCTTGTGCTTGTGTATGTTGAAGGGTTCTTTCTGAATTTAATTTTAATCCTAATGTGGTCAAAGTAGATGTTGGATATAATTTCTATATATGATTTGTAAAGGATTATTTTGCATCCTATCGTGTGGTCAATATTAGAAAATGTTCCATGTGGGGGTGAAAAAATGTGTATTTTGTGCTTATTGGGTGAAAAGTTCTTTAGATGTCTGTCAAGTTTTGTGGTATTATTTGTTTTGTGGTATCATTTATATCCTTTATCTCTTCGCTTATTTTTTGTCTGGATGACCTTTCCAAAGGAGAAAATAGAGTGTTAAGATTGATCCTCAATGATTAATGTGTCACAGTCTATCTCTCCCTATAGATCTAGCAGGCTTTCTTTTACATATTTGTGTTCTCTAGTGTTGAGTGCATAGATACATTTATAAGTGTTACATCTTCTTGGTGGGTTAGCCTTTATATAGTGTCCTTCTTTTGTCTCTTTTTACAGTTTCTATCTTAAAGTCTATTTCGTCTGATTCATGTACGCATATATACATATATACATATGTGTGTGTGTATATGTGTGTATATATGTATATATATCAGACACACACACATATATGCCTTTATCAGTGAGGAGCATTTCTTACGAGAAATATAGACAGAGCTCCTGTATTTTTAATCTATTCAGCTAGTCTGTGTCTTTTAGTTGGTGTTTTATTGTTGTTATTGTTAGTGTTTTTTTAAGATTTTTGCCACAAGATACATGCACTTGCTATAGAGAGACAGAGAGAAACAGTGAGAGGGAAAGAGAGAAATCACCTCTAATGGGAATGGCCACTCTACAATCCTTTCCCTCAATTCTCTTCCTGGGATTTTGAGTACTCAAGCAGACATGCCTGGTGTGATTTTTCTAGCTGCTGGTCCTGGGACTTGACCCACAGGCAACCATGTGGAAGTCCAGTGCCTTAAACAGTATGCCACCTGCTGGTCCCTTAATTGGAAAATTTGATCCATTAACATTCATTATTATCAATATTTGTGGATATATCTCCATCATGTTGTAAGTCATTCTTTTGGTTATTTTTTTGTTCTTTTATTTCTGTCTCTAGTTTTCATGATATGGCATTCTTTTCAGTACTTCTTGAAGAACTGGTCCAGTTTTGTTGAATTTTTGTGTGTCTGAGAATTTTTTTTTCTCATTTGAAGGATAATCTTGTGGGGTATAGTATTTTTGGTCAAAATTATTTTTCTCTTAGTATTTTGAATGGGTCTGCTAATTCCTTCCTTGTTAGCATTGTTTCAGTTGAGAGGTCTGTTGTTAGCCTAATAGGATAATCTTTGTAACTCGACACTTATTTTGGCCACTTTTAGAATTTTGTCTTTGTCTTTGATTTTGGTCAATTTGATTATAATGTGCCAGGGATGTCATCCTTTGTATTTCCTGGTCTGGATGTCTGAATGTTTCTCTAGATTTGAAAAGTTTTCGGAAAGTACTTCATAGAGAAGATTTTCTATGATTCTGCACCTTCTGAGATACTAATTATTCAGAGATTTGAGTGTTCAATGATATCTAGCATTTTCTGTATGTTGTCCTCATTCTTTCTTTCTTTTTTTTTTTTTTTTTTTTTTTTTTGAGAGGTTTTCGCTGTAGGGCGCTTGCGCTCGCCAGACAGACAGGGAGAGACATAGAGACAGAAAGCCAGAAAGCAAGAAATCACCCCTCAGGGGGGATGGTCACGCTGCAATCCCTTCTCCTCCATTCTCCTCTCGGGGTCTTGGGCACGCACGCACACATGCCCGGCGTGAGTTTTAAGCCACCGGGTCCGGGACGAGAACCACGGTCGACTACGTGGGAGTCCAGCGACATAGCCATTACGCTAACTGCTGGTTCTCTCTTTCTTTCTTTTTTTTTTTTTTTTTGTCATTCTCTTTGGTGGTTTTGTCTAAGTGTGAGTCTTTGTCTTCCAGATGAGAGATCCTACCTTCTGCATGATCTACTCTGGTATTAATATTTTTTAAGGAGGTTTTGATTTATTGTATTATAGTCTTCATCTCAAAAGTTCCATTTGATTCTTTTTAATGGTGTCTCTTTATGGAGTTCCTCCTTCAAGTCATGTAATAATTTTCTCATCTCCAGGAGTTGATTGCTTTCTCTTGCATCTCATTAACTTTAGTTACTATGAATGTTCTGAATTCTTTTTCTGTCATTTCCATGAGTTCCTGTTTTATGCATTGTTGGTGAGGAGTTACTATTTTCCCTTGGTGGGGAGGTATTTCTTGGTTTTCTCATAGTTCTTGTGCTAAGCACTAAAGATTAAAGATGATTAAATTATGTGACTTTTCTTAAGGAGGAATGAAAGGAAGAAATGGAGGCAAGAGATAGAGGAAGAAAATATGACATTTTCGGATTTAATTTATTTTGACCATTAAAAATATTCATTGTTGGGCTAGCCAAATAAAGTGGTGGTTAGGGTAGCTGGATCACACATGGCCAACTGTGTAGTTGGAGTTACGGACTTAGAAGATTGAGAAACATATCAGGCACATGTACATACATACTTAAAATCCTGAGAGAAGAATGGAGAAAAAGAGATTATGGCCTGATCACCCCCTCAGGGGAAGGGGCTGCTTTCTCACTTTCTCTCTATCTCTGTTTCTCTCTGGTGAGCATCCATGCCCTATAGCAAACAAACAAAGAAAACTCATTGTTTAAATACTTATAGTAATATAGCCTTAATAAATACATTATCTTAGGACATAGCAATAAAAATAAATTCAGAGGGTTATACAATAATGTAGATATCACATGTAAGAATGGTACACCAGCATAACTACATTGTGGAATAGCTGTAGTGATCTCCAAGCCACATGGGAGACTCAGGTTCAGATCCTGGACCAACTTGAACATGCCAGGCTTGGTTATGCATAACTTTCATCCTATTAGGTTGTCAGGAAAGTCAGGATTTTTTTATAAGTTTTTCTTTGCAAAAATGTGTCAGGACTTTCTTGACAATCCAGTAGCTAAATGGGAAGCTAGGGCTGAAGGATCATTGTATGAAACCCTGTCAAAAATACCTAGTTCTGTCTCTTTGTTTCTCTCTGTGTCTTTGTTCCTCCCTTTCTCTCCCTCACCTCTCTTAAACAAGAAAAAAAATATGTTTTTTTTTTCAAGTAGAATAGGGAACTTAAATAAAGATGTGCAAGCTCTAATCTCATGCTTAAAACTTGATCTCTGGGGGTTAGATCATGGTACATCAATAAAAGAATCCTCCGTGAGCTCATCCCACATGGGAGCATTCCAAGTGTAAGTCCAGAGACCTCCCTGAGTGTGCCAGGCTCTCATGATCTGAGCTGGCTGGGGCTGAGCATAGGTTATAACATGGGGACTCTGTGTGTGTGTGTGTATGTGTACCCAAAATCCTCAAAGGAGGGACAAACAGGAAAGGGACTGTGATATGACCATTCCCAGTGCAGTGGGGGTGGTTTCTTATATTCCCTGTCTCTCTCTTTGTGTCTCTCTCCTGCAAGCATATGTGCCTTCTGGCAAACTTTTTCAAAAAAGAGACTAAGAAAATAGACTGCTTGATGCCTGGAACATTCTCCTTCAAATAGCACAGAATTAAGTTCCCACAGGGACCAATAATTCTATTTGGTTAGGAAGCAAATAATACTATTACATGCCTATTATTAAAAGTGATGCTAAATGGTTTTGAAATTTTAGAAGAAAAAAATAGGCAAAATGTCAAAGTGTCTTTGTTAGCATGAGCAAAGCTGTTGAAAGAGAGACCAACAATTCTGAGATGGGAGGAACAAAGAAGTTTGTAATCTTCCCACATGAAACAGTCAGCTGGGAATGTTCTAGGTCTGTGGGAAGCTCTACATCACAAGGTCATTTACAAACTCAAGTAACTTTTTTTTCTTTTTCTTTTTTTTAGAAGGCACATGTTCTTGACAGAGAGAGAGAAATGGAGAGAGAGAAGAGAGAGAACCTCTCAATTTGGCATGTCACAGCACAATCTCTCCTCCTGATCATACCACATCTCTCCTCCTCCATTTCTCTATTCTGTTGATATTTTGGGTACACACACACACACACACACACACACACACACACACTAGCCCAGCATGTTTTCTAAGACACAGGGGCTATGATATGAACCACGGTTGGCCATGTAGAATCCAGCTCCCTTAACCATATTCTGTGTGACGGGCCCACAAACTCAGGTTACATTTATTACATGTTCAAGGCTTGTTCTAAGTTTTGTTCATTCTCCAGCTGACAAAAGTGGGAAAAGAAAGCATGCAGAAGGTACTTCACTATTGAAGTGTCCCAGCTTAGAATCATTACAAATCACTTCTTTTTATCTTATGTCCCATATTTAAGTTGCCCATGTGCCCAGCTACAACACTAATTATAGAAGAGGAATCTTTCTTGAAAAATAAAAATTAAAAGTAAAGCTATAATTAAGGAAAATTGGGAAAAAATATTGATGAAGTCGAAACTGCACCGGTTTTTCTCTCCGCCTTCTTCTGCCTCCCCCTTCAAACCTAACCATGAATTAGTTGCCCTCCGGCTTAGCATCACTTTTGCCATGGCCCTCAGCAATGCTGATGTGTAAAAGCAGGTTACGCACACAATGGCTTTCACTGCATAAGAAGTCAATGAGCAAAAAGATGAAACAGATGCCAAGGCATAAAAAGAGTTCAACATTGAGAAAGGTTATCTTGTGCAAACTTAAAGACTGAAGATTATGGAATATTATGAGAAGAAAGAAAAGCAGGTTGAGGAGCAGAGAGAATTCAGATGTCTAATGTGATGAATCGAGCAAGGCTCTAGGTCCTCAGAGCAAGAGATGACTTTACCGAAGACCTACTGAGTGGAGCCCAGCAGAGACTCAGCAAGGTGGTAAAAGATGTGACTAAGTACCAGGTACTGCTGTATGGACTGTCCTCCAGGACTTGTAATAGTTGGAACCCTGAATGGTCATTTATTGCAGGAAACAAGATTCCCCTCTGGTACAGGATGCAATGCAGAAAGCATCTCTATGTGCAAAAATTGCCACCAAAAAGATGTTGATGTCCCATTTGATCGGGAATCATTCTTGCCTATGGATATAGCTGGTAGAGTTAAGATCTATAATGAGGATCATAAGATAAAGATTTTTACCATTCTGAAAAGCAGGCTGGATTTCATAGCCCAGTAGATGATGCCGGAAGTCTAAAGAGCCCTATTTGGTGCAAATGCCAATAGGAAGTATGTGGACTAGGCCTTGGGGAAGCAGAGTCCATATGCTCTACTGTGGAATTTCTGATATCTGAGAAAACAAGATCATCTATGTAACTTCTGCTCTGCTGTTTGAATATTGCTCTGTATTTATTTCAAGGATACCCTCTGCAGTCAGTGTTTTTGACCTAATTGGTAAAAAAGGGAAAAAATTCCACTTAATATGATCAGGAATCTACCTCTTGTTTACCTAAAAGGAATACGACGTGGAGCTATTCTGTAGCATGATGGTGAGAGGATCAACTGGTGGTTGTCTGGGCATCACCAAGCCCTCTTATTCCTGGGATCCAGTGACCTGGTCTGCAGGAGAATCTGGTGTTCTCTTTCTCGAAGTTTCTGTCCTTAGGCTTAAAACACATGTAGGGCACGCATTCCTTCCAGCAGCAGTAGATTCCCTGTTACTTGTGTGGACCCACTTTCCCTCATCTGTAAATGTGACTTGAATCATAAACCATGAATACGTTTTCTGTATTAAAACAAATGGTTTATGTGGAAAAAATTATCGATGAAGTCAAAAGAAAATTCAGATCAATTTTCTTGGATTCTAGAGAACGGACAATAAATATATTCTGGAACTGAAGAATAAGGAAATAGTTCTTTTTGCCCAGGCACAGTGGCATGAACAGTAGGGTGCTGCTGGGTGATTCCGGAATATATCTGGGTTTATATCCTGGGACTGCCTAAACATACCTGCTCGTTCCTCTCTCTTATGAAGGAATAAATAAATTAACCTTTAAAAGGGCTGGCAGTAGGGACCAGCAGATGGTGTAATGATTATGTCACTAGACTCCCACATAGTCAACCAGTGTTCAAACCGCGGACCCAGTGGCTTAAAACTCATGCCAGGCCGTGTGTGTGCATGTCCAAAATCCTGAGAGGAAAATGGAGGTTAAGGGATTGTGGCAGGCCATTCCCCCTTGGAGGGTGATTTCTCACTTTCTGTCTCTCTCTCTGGAGAGCACATGCACCCTACAGCAAAATAAAAACAAAAAGCTCTCTTATTAAAGGTGGGGTGCTGGCAACAAGCCAGCAGGTAGTATAGTGGTTAAGGTGCTGGATTCCTACACAGCCAATCACAGTTTGAGTCCTGGACCTGGCAGCTTGAAACTCATTCTGGGTACATGTGTGTGCATGCCTAAAATCCCAGGACGAGAATGGAGAAAAAGGGATTGTGGTGAGATCATTCCCCTCCCACAGGTGAATACTTTTTCCTCTCACTGTCTCTCTCTAGCAAGTGCATGTGCCCTGTTCCAAAAACAAAAACAAAAACAAAAAATGGGGGGGGGGGCAGCAGCAATGATGACACAGTAGTAACTTGGTGCTCTCTGATGCCAAACCCACATAAGATGCTTCTAGAGGTCTACCTGGGCAGGCTGTATGCTGTTTATGTGCCCATGACCTAGTCTGGCTGAGGCTGGGGGTGCATTTCTCTCTTTTATAGAAGAAATTAAGAAAATAATAAAATAAATAAAATAAAATAAAATAAAATAAAACAAAATAAAAAGAAAACAACAATACCTTAAAAAGGGCTGCCTCACTGTGGCCTAGTGTTTAAGGGTGCCAGACCCCACATGGCTGATTACGGTTCAGTGGCTTAAAAACATGATATGCATATACGTATACATGCCCCAAATTCTGATAGGATGGAAAAATTGAGGAGAAGGGACTATGGCTCATCAGGGGGTGCTTTTTTCCTCCCCATCCTACCCCCTTCTAGTTCTCTGTTTTTCTCTGATAAGTGCATGTGCCCTCTAGAAATTAAAAAAAAAAAAAAAAAAAAAAAAAAAAAAAAAAAAAAAGAATAACTTTAGAAAAGGGAACTAGGGGTTTTGGTGAAATATTTAGAGCTATAAAGTATCAATCATAAGAACTAAAACTAGAAATATAGGGACCAGCAGTTAGCATAATGGCTATGTCACTGGACTCCCACGTAGTCAACCGTGGTTTGAGTCCTGGACCCGGTGGCTTAAACTCACTCCGGTACATGTGCATGCGTGCCCAAGGTCCTGAGAGGAGAACAGAAGAGAAGGGATTGTGGCATGGCCATCGCCCCTGAGGGGTGATTTCTTGCTTTTTATCTCTCTGTCTCTCTCTGTCTTTCTGGCAAGCGCTCTTGCCTTATAGCAAAACAAACAAACAAACAAACAAATCCCCTCCAAAAAAAAGAAAAAAAAAACTACAAATATAAAAAGGAATATTTCAAATATCTTTATGGATATCTTTATGGATATGTTTTATATATATATATATATATATATATATATATATATATACACACACACACACACACACATATATATATGTATATATATATATATATATATATACATATATATTTAAATTTAGACAGGGTTTTGTTATTGTTAGGTCAGACTTATGATCGGTGGCGGAGTCAGAGGTGGAAAAGATAGAAGAACCAGAGTCAGGCTTGGGATTTAGCAAAGCCAACAAAATTCATTCTGCCAAAAGCTCTCAGGTGAACTACCGCGGTCTGAACAGAGGCGGGAGGAGTCACCCTCAAAGGATTGCTACTCATTCTCTTATTGGGGCCCTTGTCCAATGAGCGGTTGCCACAGCATTATGGCCTTTTTTCCTGGCCAATGGGAGATGATGTTTCTGCTCAATTGGTGGCAGATGCACCAAATCCGGAGGGTGGGAAAGTCCGTTGGTGGTGGTGCCCCAGATGCAGAAGGTGGAAAGTTTCCACCATGTTTCTCTTCCCTTCCCCCAGACCCTACAGTGATGTCATGATTCTTTACCACAGTAGCCTCCATAGGTAGAATTAGACTACATGTCACTGTACCCAGCTTTTAGGTTTGCTTGGAGATTCAATTTGGCCTTCTGTCCGGCCTCAGCCTGCCAAGTAGCAGCATCAACCAGAGCACACTCTTGCAACTGGGCCTATTTCTCACCATTTGTATCAGGGGATAAAATAGGATATTATGACAAAAAACATACAACTAAATAGAATAGAAATGGATAAAATATTTCTAAAGTGTGTGTAAAACAGTATGTTTTACTTTACATTTTTTATTATTGTTTAAATATGTTATTCTTGTTGCTTCAGCTATATTGAGTTTTTAATTGCCAGAGGGTACATACACTCATCACATGTCTCCATTCTGTCAGGATTTGGGGTGCACACACACAATGCCTGGCATGTTTTTCATGCTGCTAGGACTGGGTTTTGAACTAAGGTCGGCCACGTGGAATCCAGCTTTCTATATCCAGCACTTAATCACTGCGTAACAGGGCTTGCCCAGAACTATTAGTGTATTAATTTTAAATGATGGTTATTTTAAAATTATTTTTATAGTTATGAATAGAATAATGTTTAAACAAGGCAGCTATGTATCTTAATTAAAGATGACAAACCTTTTGTTCGAGTCTGTGGTGTTGCTAAAGAGAGAATAACCTGAGCCTGTGTGATTTTAGAGAACAGAGATTTAATCAGCTCACAGTTTGGGGTGCACGTTTGGGGGATCTCATCAGAGGTGGGTCTTCTGGCTGCATCACAATGTGACACAATGGGACACCACGTCTCTGCATCATTTCCTCTCCTTATTAGCCCACCGGGACTCAATTACAGGGGTCCCACACTGCTGCCTAATCACGCTCTGGAAGTGATTGGGGGATTAGTCATTTCAACATCATAATCAGATTACATCTCAATACTTTCACAACACAAACAGATTCCAACATTTGAGGGGACACCTTCAAACCATCACACCTTTCAAAATTTCTTTTTATTAATATAAGTAACTGGCATAAAAATAAGATCAAATGGGGAACAGCAGTTAGCATAATGGCTATGTTGCTGGACTCCCATGTAGTCGACCGCAGTTCGAGTCCCAGACCTGGTGGCTTAAAACACGCCAGGCGCCTGTGAGTGCATGCCCAAAATCTCAAGAGGAGAATGCAGGAGAAGGGATTGCAGTGTGACCATCCCCCCTGGGGGGTGATTTCTCGCTTTCTGTCTCTCTGTCTCTCTCTGTCTGTCTGGTGAGCAGATGCGCCCTATAGCAAAAATCTCTCCAGAACAAAAAAAAAGAGAAAAAAATTAATATCAAATATTTTCTCCTTTCTATTAATTAATTCATATTATATTTACAAATCACAAAAATGAACTAATGGCTATAAATAAAGGACAACACTATCTATAAAATGTTAAAAGTTAACTGCCACTTTAGCTGTCTTACTGGAATGTACGAAACTTAAAGCCAATTCTTTCTCACATAACTGAATATTTTCCTATTAGTAAACTTTTGCAAGAGATCCTAACTTTTTTCCTGTTACTTTCTTAAAGAACAAACAAAAATATCAAGCAACTGGAAGAATGATTCCATCTGCCAAGGGTTATAGAGCAATTAATACTGGAAAATCAATTCTTATTTTTATAGAACTCTAAGAAATGAGATTTGATTAATAAGCAGCCTAGCATACTGATGTAAAAATAGATTTTAATGTGATCCGTGTAGCACAAAGAAGTGAATATTTTATGCAAGGTACTTTTATGTGCTAGGTCCAAAGGAAAAACTAAGAACATAAGTCATAGTCATTAGCTCGAAATATAGCATATATAGTGTTTTAAAACTGGAAAGGCTTCAATATTACCCAATTTATCATCTTTATTTACAGATGAAAATAATAATAACATCCAAGGAATATATTCACCCTAGTTGCATTGGTCTCCTAGCTGAATTCTGTCCTCTTTCTACTTTAGAGCTCTTTTCTTACGCAGTCTTATCTTTAAAAATATGGTATTCAGTAACCACTCTACTATCATGGAATTAAAACAGAGAATTTACTAGTAATACTAGGTCTACTTCATCCCCTCAAGTAATATAAAGCCTGAATTAGTGTGGCATTTTTACTAGAGCACATGATTATTACAGCTAGAATACAGTACATGTGAATCATATTTGAATTATTTCCACATTCTACAAAAGCCAAAATGTCTCTCTTATTTAGCTCCATGACAAATTATGTTAGTTCAAACTTGCTGAAGGGCAAATTAGCAGGTTATTTTTTAAAAACAGTGCATCAGGATGGGCCGGTGGCGTGGTAGTTGAGAGCACTAGACTCCCACATAGCTGACTGTAGTTTGAGTCCTGGACCTGGTGGCTTGCTTTCTCACTCTTCCTCTCTCTCTCTCTCTTCTTTTTTTCCCCTTTATCTCCCTCTCTCTCTCACTGTGTTTCTCTCTGGTCAAATTAAAATAAAGTTATATAAAATAATTCTTGTAAAAAAATAGAAAACCTTAAAGTCTGTGACATCTTTAACCCATTCATTCTGCCTTTAGGACTATATGGTAGAGATATAATGAAATATGTTCCAAAGGTATATTATATATATTTTTTTGAGAGAGATTTTTCGCTATAGGGCGCATGTGCTCGCCAGACAGACAGAGAGAGACATAGAGACAGAAAGCAAGAAATCACCCCTCAGGGGGGATGGTCACGCCGCAATCCTTTCTCCTCCATTATCCTCTCGGGATCTTGGGCACGCACGCACATGCGCCTGGCGTGAGTTTAAGCCACCGGGTCCAGGACACGAACCGCGGTCGACTACGTGGGAGTCCAGTGACATAGTCATTACGCTAACTGCTGGTTCCCCCAAAGATATATTATATTAACTTTATTATATCTTTATTATATTTTTGATGGTAATAAGAATTTGTTAGTAATTTAAATGCTCAAAAATAGGTTCGGGACCAGCCACAGTGACGTGGTGTCAGTGCGGTATTCCATACTGGCAAACATGGGCCAGCATGGGGAAGTCCCAGGTTTGCATTCCGAGGTCTCCCTGTAAATGTCAGTGCATGCACATGTATCCATGAACCAAGCTTGCTGAGGCTGAGGGTGGATAGTAGTGTGAAGACTTTGTTGGCAATGTCTATCTATCCTTCTCCCTCCCTCTCTAGTAGAAGAAATACACATACACACACACACACACACACAAACACACACACACACACACACACACACACACACACACATATATATATATATATATATATATATATATATATGTAAACTTCAGAAATAAAATCTTAGGGGGCCAGTAAATGGGGTGGTGGTTAAAGCACTGGACTCCCTCATGGCTGCTCACAGTTCAAGTCCTGGACCTGGTGGCTTGATTTCTCTCTCCCTCTTGCTGGTCAAATTGAATAATAATAATAATAAATAAATAAGTAATTTTAAAAAATAGTCTAGTTAGTAAATGAAATTAGGGTATATATATATATATATATGTCATCTCAATTGACTCAGTTTATATAATTCTGGCAAACTCTCTGCTCAATGAGTATGAATCTAAATATTCTGGATTTTATTTGCAGTTTGGTTACTGAAAAGAACAGAGGATTCAATAGAAATAGTATAAAAGTCCAATCAAGATCTTAAAGCATTTCTTTAATGAATGGTAATAGAAAATAGTAGCTTGTTAATTGTTTATTCATTTATTTCCATGAGAGACAACACCTCCAAGGAGGTTTCAATACCCCAATTTAACCCCAGGTTTCATCTAGCATGGATCATGGGCAAACAAGAGAAGCCTCTGGACCCAAACTTGTAACCTTTCTATGGAGATCGCTTCATACAGTATCATAATTTACTATTTGGCTAGGGCATGGCTAATTTTAAACAAGTAGGATCATGATCTTGAAGCATTTTTTCAAGAATTATAACAGGAGGTGACATGATCCTGAAGATGAATAACAATCAAGGCAATGGCTACCAAGAGATGGATATAGTCAAGTCAGAGCAAAAGCAGAGGGACCAAGAGCAAAGGTTATGGCAACAGATTTGAGGGTTTGCTCATGTTACTTTGCTTGTTGGCTTTCTGGAGAACAATAGAGCAAATGCACCTGCTTGTTGAAAGTGTTTTGAGAAAGTCAGCCACAGCTTTAGCAGCAACATCCCTCGAACAGCTCTACCAGGGTTCTTCAGCACAACCATGCTCTCGCTTATGCCTGTCATCACACCAGGTCAAGTTTGTGAGAGTTTCTATGAGAAATCCATAGACAATTTACCTCACAGTTATGATTAAGCTCCCCTGACTTATTTTAGTTTCCTAATCTTAAAAAAAGTCTTTAAAGGGCACTCATTTTTACTTAGTTAATAATATAAAAAGACTGCATTGTTATTGCTGGACAAGGAGTCCTATCCCCCATTTCAGGGACCCAAAGAAGCTCAAATCTGCAATGACAAAGCTGTTGGTAAGAGAGGAAGGGAGAATTTATTCTGGTGTGGCCACATTGGGAAGACATGTAAGAATAATGTACGAATATTTTTGACTACTCAGCCAACCTACAGATGCTTTTATAGGAGAAGCAAGATGCTGGGGGATAAGAACTATCTATAGAAAAGCATGGATCCTGTTCATTTTTAGCGTGGGAGTACAATCAAGTAATTCATCTTCAGGACAGGTGTTTTCGTTCCCTGGGGTGGAATATCCCTCTTTCTTTCAAGCTTCCGGTTGACCATTGTCTCTTAGGATTTGCTATGAGAGGTCTCAAAGAGTATCAGAATGAAAGAAAAATGATTTTGATTAACAAGATGGAGGCTCACAGGCCCCAATTATAGCATAGTTAAACTTCCTGGATCTTTACGTCTTTCGTGGTGGACCATATACCATGTATGGCATGGTATCATGGTATACAAAACTGTCTTAAACTTGATGGAGCTTATGTTGAGAAATAAAGTTTAAATTTTAATTTTTTAATGCCATTTTAATAAACTTTTTGAAGTTTCTTTTTACTATTCAACCAATATTGTTGAAAGCATAAGTATATATTTATTAATATGAAAACATGTTAAGTGTATAAACAGCTTGAAAATTCCAAGTTAAGTATTTTTATTGGAAGTATCTAGAAGCATAGCAATTCATTGATAATGGTGGGCTAATGGACACTATTAACTATGTAATCATAAAACGTTAGAATGATTTTGCTTTAAAACATAAAACTCATTTCCATCTTAACAGCTAAGGAACACATGCCACATAAAATGTTGTCAATCTGGACAATGAAAACCAAGGCATGCAAAGCAATCTGGGATGGAAGGAAGACAGCAAATGGAGGAAAGAAATTGGAGAATTCTAAGACAATAACAAATTGTTTTTTAAAAATCTCACAAATTTATATAAATTTGCTGCCAATTTCACTTAGTTGGCCATCTGTCTTTATTAACTAGGACTTGCTTAGAAAAATCTAATAATTTGGAGAAGACTATTATATATGTCTAAAGAGACTCTAAGATTGCAAAAAAGCAAGATTGATATCCTATTATATAGAATAGAAATTACACATTTTTAAAAGTCCAGTGGTTTAAAAACCATTAATCAGATAACATAGCAACATTCAAGCAAAATCACTATACTATGAAAAATAATAATGATAATAATGTATGAAGAAAAAGAAAACTAAGATTTTTGACACTTTTCATACTGCCTCTTCTAAGGTTGTATGTAATTTCAGGATTTAACTGAAACAACTAGCCAATCAATTTAAGACAATCTTCATAATTTTGTTTGTATTTGGACAATGTCAAAGACCCAGCAAGGTAACAGCTGGAGTTTATTTAATTTCTTGGAATTCTCTTTTTTAAATGGCCTTGCTCCAAACCAACTCCTACTTAGGAGGAGATTCTTTCCTGCTCTTTCTCAGGCTTTTTCTATTACAGAAAGAATGTCAAAATGATTTCTCCATGGCTTGTAAATCTTTTCTGTCCAGTAATTCAGAGGGATTTTAATGAGTCTTTACACTCTTCCCAGTCTTGTAGGTGAGATCAGATAGCACTAATGATAATACAGTAAAAAACAAAGAAGGCAGTTGGCAAGCACTAATTCTAGGAATGCAGCCCACTTACAAAAGCCACATCCTCAGGAAAATGAGTTTACTGCCTAGATATATTTTTCCCCTCTCCCTTTTGGAGTAGGACTATAAAATACAGGAGAGGCAATGTAGGTGCATGAAAATGTAACTGTCCCACATTAACATGGCTTTATCATGATGCATGACAAGTTGTAATACAAAAGAATTTGCTACAGATGGAGGCCAGGCTAATCATTTTTATTTATAGCCCATTTACATCTCCTGATGATCTCATCCTTTGTCCATTGCTCTCCTATCGTTCTTTCTGAGACTTTCTAAGGTAGAGGTAGTTTGAGCATATATCTCTATGCCCCTCATTATTATTACTTCACATTTCTCATTATAAAGATGAGGACAGGACCCCTTATTTATAGCAGCTAAACGGAGGAGTGCACTGTTCAGTTTTCGTACAACCCTCCAATCTGCTTGGCTAAATTCCAAGGCTGTTCTTGGCTTTTCTCATTCTCATGATCTTTTCATTACTCCTTTTTGTGATTCTTCAATTACTTTTACTGAATTCTCTGAATGCATGCATTCTATTTCTATTTAATATGTATAATACTTGTATCCCTCATTATCTGAATTTAATCCACTGTTTAAAATGCATTGAATATTGATTTTTTTAATAGTTGGGGCTCTATGTCATTGTCTTTAATAGGGGAAACAAGAATGTATTTGCAACTTGTGAAAATATCCAACCAGATTTTTCCAAGAAATAATAAATACTGAAAGACCTATATAAAACTCAACAAAGACTTCTGCATAATACAAAGCACTAAAGCATCAATTACTTAATCATTTAACAGCTAATTATTTAGTACTTTATGTACTTATTAGTGCATATGCATTCAATGTACAATGATGCTGTCATGTAAAAGTATTAGGTACAAATTACGTTTTCTTTCTAAGTAGAAACTTGAAGAACAAATAGTATGTTAACAATGCGATGAATAAAAATAACCCTTAACAAAACAACATAAAAAAGTAAGGTGGATTTTGTAAAATTGATGCGTTGAGGGGGCCACCAGGTGGCGTAGTGGTTAATGTGCTGGATTCCCACATGGCCAACCAGAGCTGGAGTCCCAGACCCAGAGGCTTGAAATTCACACTGGGCAGGTGCATATATATGCCCAAAATCAGATGAAGAGGAGGGATTGCCACCACTCCTGGGAGGGTATTTCTCACTTTCCCTCTCTCTCTCTCTATCTCTCTCTCCACTGAACACACACACCATAGAGCAGGACCTAAAAATACAAATCAAAAATTTGAAGCATTGAAGACTTCCTGATTGAGGTTTAGTGGTAGAATAAATGATAGAAGATGACACTGATGTCTGATAAAGAGAAAAGGAGAACAGAAGGGAGCTGCTAAGGGATGAGACTAGAAGAAAGCAAATGCCTGCAGGTTGGCCAGGTCCAAATACAAGAAACCAAGAGACAGGTTTCTTCTCTTGGTTCTTTTGGGACTGTGACCCTTACATATCGTAATCACATTGTTATTGCCAAATTATTTTTTCTACATATCTTAATTTTGTTTTAAATATTTGCATCAAGTACTTGCGCTCTCTCTTCTTTCAGTTCACAAGAAGAATTAAGTTAGCAAATTTCTTTCTGTACTTGTTTTCATAAACACAGTTCTTCAACATTTTCACTGCTCAGAGTAGTATATCAGGTCTCTGCACTACTTTAAGATGTATGTTGTGTGTAGCTCTATTCCTAAAAATTTTTCAAATTTAGCAACAAACTATAAAGCCATTTGTTTCATACTTTATTGTTAGGCATGATATCCCTCTTGTAGCCCAAGTGATTGGGTAGAGTAGCTCTTTGCTATGAGGACTGTTTAGTCCTTTATTGTAGGGAAGTCATCTTCATCATCACTAATTCCAGATACTACATCACCAACATCAAATAACGTATCTTCCCTTTTTGACTGTAAAAATAATTGTGGTGGAGCCAGCAAGTGGCATGGTGGTTAAAGTGCTGCACTCCCACATGGCCGACTGTGGTTCAAGTGTCAGATATGGTGGCTAACTTTCTTATTTTTTCTCTCTCTCTCTTTTTCTGTCTCTCTCTGGTGAGCACATGTGCCCTATAGCAAATTCAAAAATAATAAATAAAATTTTAAAATAACAGGGGTATTGAGGGACATAAAGATCACATGAATATTATCTCATAATCAATAGTCCTAGAAAGATATGCTAGAATGATCTAAAATTCCCTAGAAATATCAAAAAAAGAGATATGTGTACTTTTCTGTCTTCAGATATTGAAATTTTGATAATAGTGACAGAAAGTTTTTGACATGTGACTTGACTACCTCTTCACCATTTAGATACTGCACTCTGTCATTCTTACTACCCCTTCTTCATATTGACATTGAAGCCATCCTCCCCCTAGAATGCTCCCAGACAAAGACCAAGTGTAGTAGTAGTGGTTAAGTCCAGGAAATTGCTCTCCAATGGAGAGATCTTCCAGAGGACGACGTTTGCATGGAGCTGTTCCTTGGATAGCAGAGACTTTCTCTGTCAGATGTCTTGCTAACCAGTCATCTTCTTGTCCCCTTCCACAGGTGTTAGAGCTGTTTCATAGTTTGAAGATTTCCACGCTCATTTCTGCTGCTTTACTCCCTTATCATTCAAAGATGTTTCTGTCTCTTTCTTTCTTTCTTTCTTTCTTTCTTTCTTTCTTTCTTTCTTTCTTTCTTTTTTTTTTTTTGGAGAGGTTTATGCTACAGGGCGCGTGCACTCGCCAGACACACAGAGAGAGACAGAGAGACAAAAAGTGAGAAATTACCCCCCAGGGGATGGCCATGCCACAATCCCTTCTCCATTCTCCTCTGGGGATCTTGGGCACGCATGCACACGCGCCCGGTGTGAGTTTAAGTCACCGGGTCCGGGACTCGAACTGCGATCGACTACATGGGAGTCCAGCCACTTAGCCATTACACTAACTGCTGGTCCCTCTGTCAGTTTCTTATGTGTGCTTCTCAGAGAAACTCAACTAATACACTATTTTAGTAAAAAATTAACTTTATAAAATTCTGGGAAAGCTTTGGGGGTTCAGAGCAATCCATCAGTAACATTTTGCTCCACTATTATTTTTAAAATATCCACCTAAAGTTAGCTTCTCAAAGGTTGGATTGTGGCTTCAAAAAAAAGATACATTTAAATCCTAACACTGTGAAGGTGACTATATTTTGAAAAAGAGTCTTCACAAATATAATTAAGACAAAATAATGTGATCATTTTGGATCTAGGATGGGCTTTTAGTCGAAAGACCATAGTGTGTATAAAACATAGAGGGGTCATGTGAAGACAAAGGCAGAATTTAGATCATTGGCTCCATAAGCCAAGGATTACCAAGAATTTTCAGCACCCACCCGATTCTAGGGGACAGGCATGAAATGGATTTTATCTCAGTGCCTCCAGAAAGAAGCCTGCTAACACCTTGATTTCAGACTTCTGGCCTCTAGATTTATCCTCTTTGAGAAAATAAATTTCTGTTGTTTCTTTTGTGGTAATTTTTTTTCTTCTTTTTTTTTTTTAATAGCAGCTGTAGAAAACTAATAGTATTAGCCTACCTATGGCAGTTTTTATGCTCTGACAGTTTTCTTCTTTTTTTTTCTTTTCATTACACATGGACTTATAAGCTGGTGCTTGCTAAAATAATAGTAATTCTCATGTTATGTTGATATGATAGAATTCTGTCTATAGTAGAAATGCATTGGTCAAATGAATCTTCCAAAACACAAGAAGACTGCTGCAGCCTCATTCACTGTGATTTTAAGTGGTGCAATGCTATGGGAAAAGGGAAGTCTTTCAAATTGTTTCAAAATTGCATTGATTCCAAACTCCTTTAAAAACTATCACCCTTGGGAACCAGCAGTTAGCGTAATGGCTGTCACTGGACTCCCACGTAGTCGACCGCGGTTCGTGTCCCGGACCCGGTGGCTTAAAACTCACGCCGGGCGCGTGTGCGTGCATGCCCAAGATCCCGAGAGGAGAATGGAGGAGAAGGGATTGCGGCATGACCATCCCCTCTGGGGGTGTGATTTCTCACTTTCTGTCTCTATGTCTTTCTCTGTCTGTCTGGCGAGCGCACGCGCCCTATAGCAAAAACCTCTCACCCCCCAAAGAAAACTATCACCCTTTTCTGTTCCTTCCTTAATAGATCTTCAAAAAGTTTAAACAATGTGGAACCACTCTTGGTCCTGCCTGGTGAATGAAGTGTAGCTAGTATGTGTCAGAAATCCTTTCACCCAGGGACCAGTAGATGGCACAGTAGTTTGGTCGTTGGATTCCCACATATTCCACCTCGGTTCAAGGTCTGGACCCAGTGGCTTAGAACTTATGCCAGGCAAATGTGCGTGCATGCCCAAGATCCTGAGAGGAAAAGGGAATGTGGCATGGCCACCCCCTGGTGGCTGATTTTTCACTTTCTATCTCTCTGTCTCTCTGGTGAGCACACGCACCTTCTATCTCTGTAACAATTTAAAAAAGACAAAAAGAAATCCTTTCACCCACAGTAGTTGAAACATTTTGCCAACATTTGAGCAGGTCTTTTTAATTTGATAGCAAATGATGGAAAAGGGTGTTAGCATTTTTACAGCAAATATTCAAGTAAGAATGTAGATTGTGTGAGATGCCCTATACCCTTGGTCAAACACACAGACAAACTCATAGATTTCTTCATTGCACACTACATGAAAAGAATATTCAGAACCATACACACAGTGTTTCGTCCTTTCTTGACTCTCCTCTATCAAATTTGTAAAATTGCAAAGACCGATTCTTACTGTATAGGTAAAGGTCATAGTTTAATATAGTCAATTAAGAGTTTAAGAAAATTCTGTCAAAAATGAGAATTGTTCAGAGTAAAAAGTTTAATTCTAAATACATTTCTAAAATATAATACTACTGCCAACATTACTAGAAATTCTGATACCTTTGGAGTATTCGAACTGCCAGAAATAATATTTCTTTCTGAACTGGAATTTTTGCTTCTTTTGTTTCTTATTTGTTTTCTGGTTTTGGGTTCTTTTCTCTTGGGGGGGGGGGGGGTGGTTTTATTTTGTTATTTTTCAGTTTACCTGGGAGTGGCATTAGAAATTTCCATGTTCCTCAATATAAACTTTCTGTTAAAAACTGAAATGAGGATTGAGGGAAGTAAATATAAGTGATAGCAATATATATTAGGAGGGCAATATTTTGGGGGTATGGATCTGTGGATGCTCTTAAGTGTCTGGAATGTTCATTACAATAAAATCATAAACTGCTTGGTTAGTAGCTTCCTTAAACATTAGTTGTGTAATGTTCTCAGTATTCAAGATATGTTAGGTCCTTATTGTGTCACCGAACAGAAATTCCTGTATTTATAAAGAATAGAAATTTAGGGTCAGTCCCATAGCCTAGGTGTTAAGGGAGATAAACCCAAATGGCCATCTATGGTTTGAATCCTGACCTAGAGGCTTGGAAATCGTGCCAGGCAAATGTATGTGTGTGCCCCAAATCCTGACAAGATTGAGAAATGAAGGAGAAGGGGTTGAGGCATGATCATACCCACTGAGGGATGGTGGTTTCTCCTTCTTTCTCTCTATTTCTCCATCTCTCTAGTGAGTACATGCACACTCTAAAAAACATACAGATGTGGGAACCACCGGATGGCATAATGGTTAGTTGCTGGACTCCCATATTGCTAACTGCAGTTTGAGTCTGGACCCAGAGACTTGAAGGTGCCAGGCATATTTGGGTGCATGCCTGAAGTCATAAGAGGAGAATAGAGGAGAAGGGATTGTGGTGTGGCCATCACCCATGGGGGATGATTTCTTGCTTTCTGTCTCTCTGTCTCTCCAGCAAGAACATGTGCCCTATAGCAAAAATCCCTCTTAAAAACAAAACAAAACAAAAAGTGTTAATTTGGCTCATAGTTCAGATGTTTGGAAAGTTCAAGAGCAAGGTCCCAGCAAATGTCTGGTGACTGGTCCGAAGTACATGCAGAGAGAGAGAGAGAGAGAGAGAGAGAGAGAGAGAGAGAGAGAGATAAAAAGAGAAAGAACAAAGACTTTGCCACTTCCTCTGTTTGTGCCTCTCCTGCTTCCATGTCTGATGAGAGTTTTAAGTCACTGGGTCCAGGCAACCAATGTACCTGCTTACATTAAAGGTGGTTCTTCCTCTTAAATGTCTCATCACCTCCAAATGTCATTACATTAGGAACTAAATTCTAACACATGAACCCCTGGGAGACAAACCTTTATGCCAACCACAGCAAGAAGGGGAAAAATGGAGATATACTTTGTGAGAAGGTCTGAAAGCACATGTCTTAATTGTTTTAATTATGTGTACAATTTATAGACTACTTCTTATTCTATACGCTTCATAGGCTCCCGAAGCATGGTAAAAATAAATAGATACATTAAGCCAAAAGATAAATATGGTACATTCTCTCTGAGTTCTCTTCTAAATTTAAGATTTGGGGACAAAATTCTGGAGTTTTATGTTCAGAAACTAATTGGAAACTTCAATAATTTTGTATTGTCTTAAAACAGGATATTATTACCATTGTGATGAGAATACAGTGTTGTTGCCAGAATGTCTGGTTTCTCAGTGTTTTACAACCCACATAAGAACTTACAAAGAGATAAAATAAAACTGTCATCTTCTGAACTAGAGTGGGTTTTAAATTGTTAAATAATATAAAGATTCAAAATTGTAACTCATAATTACATTTATTTCATTACATGTATTGACTTAAATACGTATAATGACTTCACTTAATCTTACTGCCCACAAAAGTGAACTTAAAAATATATATATATATATATATATATATATATATATATATATATATAAATATATACACACACACACATACACGTATATATATACACACACACTTTTTTTGAGAGATTTTAGCAATAGGGTACATGCCCTTGCTGGAGAGACACAGAGAGACAGAGAGAAATCACCCCCTGGGCGAATGGCCACACCACAATCCCTTCTCCTCCATTATCCTCTCGGGATTTTGGGCATATATGCACACGTGTCTGATGTGAGTTTTAAGTCACTGGGTCCAGGACTTGAACTGTGTTCAACTACATGGGAGTCTAGCGATCATGTAACCATTACACCATTCCCCAAATTAATATTTTAAAATATAACTTTCATTTAAAACATTTTATAGTATCTGAGTGACTTTAAAAAGTTTGTGGAAAAATGGGATTAATGTATGAGTTTATTTTCAAACAAATTTCAAAATCCATGCGTAAATTTCTGATATGTTTAATGATGCTGCATATTCTGGTTGTTAGTTCAAGACACAAAGTTAAACGCAGCTAACGAAAATGCAGAAGGGCTGGTCTTACAGCGTAGCAGTTGACTGCTATGCATAGAAAGCCAAATCTCACATGGCTGACCACAGTTTGAATTCCTGCCCGATGGCTTGACGGACAAGGCTGAAATGCGTGCATGTATGACTCACATTCTGATTGGATGAAGTGGAGGAGAAAAAAGTGTGGTGTGACCATGTTCCACTGAGGAGTTCTCTTTTCTCTGCCTGTGAATGCATTCAGCTTTTGCCAATGAAAACAAACAAACAAATAGGAAAAAAAAAAAAAAAAAAAAAAGGTTTAAAAGAAAAGAAAATGTTCTGGGGGGGGGGAGGGGTCCTAGATCTCAGCGTGATTCTGATAGTACAGATGATAATAAGCAGTCACAAGTAATTCGTATTTTCTAGGTACCAGATACTAATCCCAGCAAAAGCACAAAGATCCTATGGTTATTTTCATCTCCATTTACCGATAATTACAGTGTCACCACAAATAGTGAATCAGTGCCGAATAATCTGCCGTCCCACGTGGGTGAGCTGCCTATGACCCTACCCTTAGCCTGGCCTACTGTAACAGAGACTGCACTCTTTCCCACCTGCTCAAGGACACCATTCTAATGGTCCTCATTTCTTTTGTAGCAGTCTCCTCATTCCAGTTGCTCAAATGTGAAACTTTGGGATGTGTAGACTCTGCTTTTGGAACCTATATCCAAACTGTGAGAAGAATATTTTCCACTCTACGTTTAAAATAATTCACCTTTCCTGCCCCAGCAGTAAACCCTTGTGAAGCCATGACATCTGTATACAGCAATGCAATCATTTCATGACTGCGTCCCTGCTTTGACTCTTCTATAGTTCGTTTTCCACACAGTAGTAAGTGTATATTCCTTAAAACTTGTCTGAAAGTAATTACAGATTCACCAGAACTTATCAAAAATATGTACAGGGAGGCCTAGTGTACCTCTTTCTCTGGTAATTACATCTTGTATAACTACAGTTTGAAAAATGTTATCAAAATTAAAAAAAAATAAATGTTGGTATAATCCACAGAGCCTACTCAGATTTCATCAGTTTTATGTGCTCTGAGTACCTCTTTTAAAAACAAAATCAGGGAGACCAGCAGTCAGCATAATGGCCATGTCACTGGATTCCACGTAGTCGACCACGGTTCACATCCCGGACCCGGTGGCTTAAAACTCACGTCGGGTGTGTGTGCGTGCATGCCCAAGATCCCGAGAGGACAACGGAGGAGAAGAGATTGCGGCGTGGCCATCCCCCCTGGGGGTGATTTCTCACCTTCTGTCTCTCTGTCTCTCTCTTTCTGTCTGGCAAGCGCATGTGCCCTATAGCAAAAACCTCTCAAAAAAAAAAAAAAAAAAAAAAAAAAAAAAAAAAATCAGAGACCAGCAGTAAGCGTAATGGCTATGTCGCTGGACTCCCATTTAGTCGACCGCAGTTCGCGACCGGACCTGGTGGCTTAAAACTCATGCTGGGCGCGTGTGCTTGCGTGCCCAAGATCCTGAGAGGAGAATGGAGGAGAAGGCATTGCGGCGTGGCCATCCCCCCCTGGAGGCAGGTAATTTCTCTCTTTCTGTCTCTCTATCTCTCTCTGTCTGGCAAGTGCACGCGCCCTATCGCAAAAACCTCTCCTCCCGCAAAAAAAAAAAAAAAAAAAAAAAAAAAAAAAAATCAAATCCAGGTGTTACCCAAATGTCACTTTTTCACAGAGATCCTCTCTAAACATGCTGCTTAAAATGCAAACTACGTCCCCCCCGCTAACTGATAAGGGCCTTTATCTCACACTACTTTTCCCCATTGCATTTGTCATCTTCTAATTTACTACATTTATTTATTACGTTATTTTCTTTCTTCTTGCACTACAATCCAAACTACATGGTTTCAGAGAATAGTTGTTTCTTTTCAAAGGTACATTTGAAATAGGACAGAACAGTACTTATCCTCAACTCAATAGATGCCTTGGGAATATTTGAAGAAATGACTGAGGTATCATAACTATTGGCTTTTGCTTCTGCTATCTCTGGATTTGTCTTCAAAAACCTATTCTTTCTCCATACAGCATATAAAACCCCACGTAGTTTGATTCATTTAATTATTGTTCTTAAAAGTAAACAATTAGCACCCTTTCCCAATTCCACACTCATGACATCATGTGGGGACTTGAAATCACCAAGGTAGGAGTGATTATAATACACCAGTTGGCAAATACAAGTTAGTATCCTCCATATCCTGAATGGTTGTTAAACATTCTCCAATGTACCACTGGTCCACTCCAGTCAATTGTGTCACTAATTATAATTCTTAACTAAAAATTATGTTTTTGTTCTTTTATTGTGGAGGTTTTTGCTATAGGGTGTGTGCACTTGCAAGAAAGACAGAGGGAGACAGAGAGACAGAAAGCGAGAAATCACCCCACTGGGGGATAGTCACACTGCAATCCCTTCTCCTCCATTCTCCTCTCAGGATCTTGGGCATGCACACACATGCACCCTGCATGAGTTTAAGCCACCAGGTCCAGGACTTGAACAGCATTTGACTACATGGTATTCCAGAAACATAGCCATTATGCCATCTGCTGGTCCTAAAAATTATGTTTTAATGTGCATTTTATTTATAGGATAAATAAACAGCTTAAGCATATGGTTATGTGTTCTTAACACATTTCCTACACAATAAAATCTATACAAAAATGTAAATTATTTCACAATTTCTTAGCATCTGGATGAGTTTGCTGACCACATTAACAGATATTTGTTTATCAAAAATAAACCCTCTTACAAATATTTTCTTCAGAAATTTGGACTAAATTCATACATCAAAAAGTTAAATGTAGAAAAATAAAGAAAAAGAAATAATAGCTATGCAAGAAAAATATTTTAAGGACAGGCTGTTTAAGGAGATCATCAATGAATAACATCAAAAGAAGAAAGGAACCAGCAGTTGGCCTAATGGCTATGTCGCTGGACTCCCATGTAGTCGACCACAGTTAGAGTCCCAGAGCTAGTGGCTTAAACTCACGCTAGGTACGTGTGCATGCATGCCCAAGAACCCGAGAGGAGAATAGAGGAGAAGGGACTGCAGTGTGACCATCCCCCTGGAGGGGTGATTTCTTGCTTTCTGTCTCTCTGTCTTTCCGGGGATCACATGTGCCCTATAGCAAAAACCTCTTTGAAAAAAGGATAGAGGAAATAGTCTTCATATACTCAAATTGGGAATTAATTTTAATTAAATAGTTATTTTTTAGGTTAATAGAAATAGTTTCTTGTATGTGTGTAACAGTTCACTCAAAGATATTATGGAATCATCTTATCATCTTTTTTTTTTAATTGCCAGAGTATGCAATGACCAGAGAGAGAGAGAGAAAGAAAGAAAAAAACCTCCTTGGTAGGGGATGGTCATGCTGACATCCTTTTTCCTCCATTTCTCCATCCTACCAGGACTTTGGGAATGCAACCACATGCGGACATATGTTTTTCAGTGCACAGGGCCAGGATCTGAACTGTGGTTGGCCATGTGAGATCTGGTTTCCCATGCATAGGGCTTAATCCCTGCAGTATGGAGCTAGCCCTGTGGATTACTTTTTAAAGCTAACATGATCCCAAGAGTGTAGTTGAAACACACTTGGGATTTGTACTCAGAGCAGTAGGAGGGATTTTCTCAAAGGCATGTGTTGAACAGGGAGCAAAATCTTGATCCTAGGTTTTGTTTGTTTTCTTTTCTCTCTAGTGTAGCTGTATCTTGTGAGGATATTTCACGAAAGTTCAGGTGTGTACATTTAAATTAGTATGTAAGCTGCTACAATGTGGCTCTTATTTATAATGATAGTTCTATATTTTTTCAGTCTCTTATACTTTTATTCTAATTCTCACATAAGTAGGTATGAACTTCTGCCTCATGCTAGTTTTCTAAATTTCCTATTCTATAGTACTGTAGGTATTTCTAGCCCTCCAAATTTCTTATTCTATAATGCTGTAGGTGTTTCTTTTTCAATGCTGACTACAATGAAAATGGAACCTCTTTTATGTCATCTGGGGAGTTGCATTACCTGCAATATCCATTTCTGGTTCTTCTGGATTTCTAAAATACTATTTTTGCTATTTTGACCTGAGGTAAGGGCAAATAAATCTTTAAATAAAATGTTCTCATGAAATTTTTTTCTTCCTAAAAAACAGCTCACTGAGCAGCAACCAGACAAAATATATATTCATGCTTAGAAAAATGGAGCAGGAAAATAATTTATTAACTTTTAATTTCTTTGTAGATATCTTTAAAGATAAGAGCAGTGGCTAATTGAAACTTAACTGCACATAAAAATCATTTGGAGAGTTTTCAAAAGTCCCTCTGACCGGGCTCTACTCTAGGCCAATTCAATCTGCATCACTGTGTTGTGGATCTAGACATCAGTATACTCTAAAAGCTGCATGTACTGCAGGGTTCATGCAGTCACTGAAAAACTGCCTTTCGTTGGACACACAAAAAGACCTAAGGGCCATGAATATCTTCTGTGATAAGAGGAATAACCCATGTCCAGAAGCCTGGATTTTGAAGGAACCTTGAAATACTGAGCTGAGAAAATGGAGATGACTTTCCCACGGTCTGATAGAACATTAATATTAAAGACATTAGCAGCCTCTCTCATGTTGTTAGAGCTGTCACTTTTCCCTGGAAAACTAATGTCCTCACTAAAACTGGAAAACATGTAACTAGTCAGTCCTCTAAAACTATGCTGTTGGGTAGTTTTGGTGTAAAGAGTAGAATAGAGAAGGCGCTGGCAGGTGGCGTGGTGTTTAAGGTATTGGACTCCCACATGGCCTGCCATGGTTTGAGTTCTGGACCTGGTTGCTTGAAAATCATTCTGGGGTCATGTGCATGCCTGCCCAAAATTGTGAGAGGAGAATGAAGGAGAAAGGATTGCTATGTGACCGGAAGGATTACAGTGTGGCCATCTCCCCTGGGGGATGATTTCTCTTTTCCCTCTTTCTGCCTCTCTTTCTCTTCCTCTCTGGCAAGTGCACGTCCTACGTCAAAAACATAAAAATAAATAAATAAATAAATAAATAGATTGATAGATAAATCAATAAGAGTAGTATATAGTATATTCTTTCTCACAACAGCAATGACTACTATGTGGGTATTAAAATGATTGGCCCTGGGTTTTAAAATACCTTTACTTTGGAACAAACAAAAATAGGTTTTCTCATGAGGCACGATGAGAATGTGCTATTTGCAGAACTTTCCTTTTTTACTTTTATTCCATAGTCCTCTGTCTTTTCTATGTACTTTCCCCTTAAAACGCAGCAGAACATTTTTTCTTTATTTTTAAAAATGAATTCTTATATAACTACACAAAACACATGTACTATGCAAAATTTACATATATTTGAAAGTTTCTAAAAGAACAACTATGTATATATATGGTAGATTCTAGTTCCACTATCAAATACAAACATAATTCCAAACAAAAAAATAAACTATAATTTAATGAACTACTAATTTAAAAATATCTGTATGACTCTTTTTATCTTATATGTATTATTTGTTGTAGAAAATACATCTTTTCCTTTCATTTACATTAGCAGAAGGAAATCAGCTATTTCAATACCAGAGAAAAAGGCGATAAAGTTCACTGACCTAATCTTATGAAAGTCATGAACTCCTAATTATGTCCCTGGGCTGAATTGTATAATTTTATTGGCTGTTTTTTTCAAGAGTAAAGGTAATGGGCTTGGGTTATATAGAAGAGTTTGAATCACTGCTTGAAATTCTTTCAGCTGTATGATTTTAGCTCTATAATTATGAATGTGTAATGATTTCTATAACCTTGTTCTCTCCATGTGTTAAATGAGGATAATGTTGGTAAAGTGACTGTGATGTTAATGAGATAATAAAATAAAACACTTTACTAATACACTATATATGCATACTATAATTAATAGTGTTGTTAATACTTAAATCAAATGTATTATCTAAGAGAGGTATTATGGGAAGTTCCAGGGAGGGTAAATGTTACCTATTGTGTTTTAAAGGAGGTTCTGACTAATTTTCTAGACAAAGCAGCATATAAACTATGGCATATATTATATTTGAACTTCATTTAATATTAAAAGGAGTCTCTGGCCAAAAGAACATCCCAATTAGAGGAAGAACTCTAAAATTATGGGATGCTTTGGGAATTAGCTGACTAGATATTGAATTGTAAATATGGAAACCATAGAAAATAATTATTTGTAGGTTGGTAGGTTGGTTTGGATCATGTTTTGACACACCTACAATGCCAAGAGGAGGAATTTATGCTGCAATCTGAAGGCTATAGAAACTGTTGATGAGTAATGTTATGTTTAAAGTCATGTTTAGGAAGGACTAAAGAAACAGGAATCTATTGGCATCAGACACATTGTTAAACAGAGTACTTCAGGTCTGCATCATTATTCTGATTTTAAGTATTAAAAAACTGAACCACAGAGAGGTTAAAAATTAATCCAAAAATTCCGGAGTCAAAAGTCAAATCCAAATCTATCTGCCGTTGTATCTCTCCATTACTTCACAAGGACTTCATGATTAATCTGACAAGTAAATGTTGAATTTTTTTGGAATAAAGAGGCAAAGAGGCAGCGAAATCACAAAGGAAGTTCACTCAAGACATAACAGATGCTTGACGAGATATGATATAAACTGAAAGTGTTTAATTGGTCCTGTAGTACTTTTGAGGACCCATTAACTTTTTTCTACACTTTGCCAAATGCTCTTACCAATTTATTTTTTATTTCAAAGTACAGTAAAGGGAATTTCACTTTCCTTTAAAAATCATGCAAAATTCAGGACATTATAAAAGTAAATAATAATTTGCCACTGTAACTCATTTAACTCTTATGGCATTGTTTATCACATGACTCAGCCAAAATGAGAGACTGCACAGCAAGTGGGCACTTTAGGGGGCCCCTGGAACTTTCCATGTACCAGATCATGTTCTACAGAGACAAGTTGTGAGAGGAATCTTAGTCTGTCAGCTCCCACATGCATTCTCTCTCTCTCTCTTTTTTTTTTTTTTTCCCCAGTACTTAAAAAGAGTGTTTGCTCAATAAAATGATCCCACTTTCATCTCAGTTCTTAGGTGATTCTGATAGTGATGGAAAAGAGCCCAAATGACTCCATTTTCTCATCTGTGGTTATTGACATTAAATTACTTTCTGGGAAAATGGATGTGCTAATCTAGAGCTAGCAGTTTGTATCCCTGATTGTCCTCCCTATCTCTTGCCTTCTAGGTAAGATAAGCATAGGTGCCTTTGAAATTAGCTCTGTGTGTCAGAATTGTCCCAAGTCATTGGCCCACCCTTATTTTCTAGGTGGCCCAGTTTTTGAGACTTAGCATCTATCGTAATCCCTTATCTCAAGGATCAAACCAGCTGTTTGAAGCTGACTGCCCAGCCTGCCACTTGCCAGCTCTCCTGGTTGCTAGATCTTTGCCCCATTACAGATAGGCATTAACTGTAAATTGATCTCCCAGCTGCTTGCCTATTTGACTGGCTGCCTGCATTTGTCAGCATTGCTCAGCCAAGTGCTTGTCACTGTGTACTCTCACTTGAAGCTCCACTATTAGCTACAATATGATGGGACAGTGTCCTACCTGCTATCCATTCATCCAGGCATCATTTTCTTGGTGTTAGTCTTGTCCTGGAAGGCAGGTCAGATATACTTGTGGATCCTTTTCGCCTCTCTGTTGTTGAACAGTGTTTTGGACAAAACAAGATCCAGAATTGGCACAATAAAAAAGACAGAAATGATAAGGAGAAATTTAGAAAAGCAACCAAATGACATAAGATACATGTATGTTCTTCTATGAAGCTAAAACAGAACATGGCAGTGGGCACTTCACAATCTAGTATGATTTGGGAGTCTAAGCAGATAGGTAAACACTTCCTGTACAGATATTCTGTTGAAAGGCTATGGATATGTAGAACCCTCTGGTGTTCCATATCAAAATCCCCATATGTAGATTGTCTGAGCCGGTCAAGGCCTATTCTCAAAAAGACTAGGCCCAAGAAAGGTTACTGAGACAGGAATAGAAGATCATGATAATTCTCCAGTTTCCAAAATAGATTATAAACTGGGGATTGGATCATAGATAAATTTCAGATGTGAAGTTTTTAGAACCAAAGCTTGAGAACTGAAAAATGTACAACTTGAATTGATGGTGATTCATCAAAATATGAATTTGAGTCTCTTAAATTCTCTCAGACCAAGATCATTATTGAGCCCCAATTCATGAAAATGACAGTGACATATCTTGATGTTTTTGGCTCTTAATTTAGTTCATGATCTGTCTACTGGAAATATTCTGTTACAAACTATGATCAGTAAACTAATAAAACATCACAGGAACCATTTTAAGAGCTTTGGCCTTCTCTGGGGGCATTTATAAAAGATTACTGAATGTGTTTTTACTCATATGAACTTGGAAATTAAAATGCCATGTTCAGGCAGTGTCTGTAAAGTTAGGTGGGAGGCCTGTGTTTGAGAAATTAAACATTTGTCCTCCCCATTCTATGTATGATGGGGCCAATATAAGGTTAAAATAAACACAGTCCATTGGGATATGATAGAGTCCAGAATGTATGTACCTATACATGTCTGTATCCTTGTGGGAATACAAAAAAGAGTCTGCATTTATATTTATAAAGTAAAAGGATAAGGGGTCCTGCTAACATTTTTTTAAGAGAAGTTTTTGGCTGTAGGATGCATGTACTCGCTGGGGACAAAGAGAGACAGAAAGCAAGAAATCAACTTCCACGTGGATGGCCATGCCACAATCGTTCTCTTCCATTCTCCTTTCAGGATTTTGGGCATGCACACACATGCACCTGCCATGAGTTTCTAGCTGCCAGGTCTGGGACTGGAACCACAGTTGACTACGTGAGAGTCCAGCAACATGAGCATTATGCCATCTGATAGTCTTGGTCCTGTTAACTTAGAATGAAAATCAAAACAACAATGAGATACCACCTAACCCCAGTCAGAATGACTAATATTAAACAAACAAAGAACAGTAAGTGCTGGTGGGGGTGTGGTGAAAGGGGAAATCTCATACACTGCTTGTGGGAATGGAAATTGATCCAGCCACTGTGGAGAACAATTTGGAGATTCCTCAAAAATATACAAATAGAACTACCATATGATCCAGCAATCCCACTCCTTGGTATCTACCCAAAGGACAGAAGAATACTTAATCGGAAAAGTGCTTGCACAGCCATGTTTATTGTGGCACTATTCACAATTGCTAAGTCATGGAAACAAACCAAATGCCCATGAGCAGATGAATGGATAGAAAAACTGTGGCACATATACTCAATGGAGTACTATTCAGCCATTAAAACAAAAACAAAAAACCCTGGCTTTTGACTGGAAGTGGATTAATATGGAAGATTTACTGCTGAGTGAAGCAAGACAGGCTATGAAGGGTAGGCATTGTATGTCCCCACTTAATATATACCAAGTGTCCACACTCTATGACTGAAACTAATTGACTAAAGGATATAGAAACACAGTATATAGATGTAAATACCAGATATAGTGTATGTGAAAGAGGAGGGTCTGAGGAAGGACATTTAGAAGAAAAATAGGGAGGCAAAGCATTAATGGCACAAAGGAATGTGGTATTATCTGTGGAAGATATTTTGTAGTTTTATCAACTGTACTAGGGAGAAATGTTCACCTGTTGAAATGTCCCTTTTGTAAGCCAAATAATAACGTGATTGAATATATAACAGAAAATGAAATGAAAAAAAATTTTAAATAAATAAATACAAATTAAATAAAGTTAAATAAATAAATAAATAAATAAGAATGAAACCTTATCAACCACAAAGAAAGATTTTAAAATAAGGGATTAGTGTTCATTCTCTTTTTAATATACATTCTGCTCTTTGCATTGCAAGTTTTGACAAGGTACATGTCAGAGCAATTACTGTAATTTATTGTAATTTAGAAATAACTGATTAATTTGATCCCATTATTTACTGAAAAATTTTTTTAGCTTTGTAATAAAGTTGAAAGATATAAAAAAATGAAGGTATACATTTCTCCCCTGCAGAACTTATAGTCTAACAAAGGAAATGAAATTAACAGGTTATTTCTGATCAGTTATGGGAAGTTGCACAGAGCATATGCCAAAAAGAGAAATACCTAAGAAGCTGTACAGGCTTCAACACATAGACACACACACACACACACACACACACACAGACACAAACACACACCTACTCCTTCCCCAGAGTATCTAGATAACAAAAAGACAAACAATTCAATTAAAATATAATGAAAGGACTTGAATAGATATTTTTCCAAAGAATACATGAAACATGAAAGGCCAATAAGTAGATAAAAGGATGCTTGATGTCATTAGTTATTATCAAATGACTAATCTGATACAAATCAAAACCACTTCATGTCCACCAGGATGGCTATTATTAAAAAAAAATAGAAAATTATAAGTGTTGGCAAGAATATGGAAAAATTCGAGCCCTTACATATTGCTGAAAGGAATGTAATATGGCTTCACTCAGCAGTAAGTCTTCCACATTCATCCAGTTCACCTGTTGAAATATCCATTTTGTAAGACAAATAATAATGTGATTGAATGTATGGAAGAGAATGAAATTTAAAAAAACAAAAAGGGGGAACCAGCAGTTAGCGTAATGGCTATGTCGCTGGACTCCCACGTATTCGACCGTGGTTCGCGTTTCGGACCCGGTGGCTTACAACTCACGCCGGGCGCGTGTGCGTGCGTGCCCAAGATCCCAAGAGGAGAGTGGAGGAGAAGGGATTGCGGCGTGACCATCCCCCCTGGGGGGTGATTTCTCGCTTTCTGTCTCTATGTCTCTCTCTGTCTGTCTGGCGAGCGCACGCACCCTATAGCGAAAAACCTCTCCAAAAAAAAAAAAAAAAAAAAGGAATGTAATATGGCACAACCACAGTGAAAATCCATTCGGGAGTTCTTCAGAATGCTAAATGTAAACTTACTGTGTGATCTAGCAATTCTACTTTTAGTTATTCATACAAAAGATTTGAAACATATGCTTCTGAAAGAACTTTAAACCTTGATTGTTCATAGCGGCATTATTCATAATAGCCATAACCTGGAAACAACTCAGATATATATCAGCTGATAAGTGGATTAAAAATGTGGGGGACCAGCAGTTAGCGTAATGGCTATGTCGCTGGCCTCCCATGTAGTCGAACCACGGTTCGCGTCCCGGACCCGGTGGCTTAATACTCATGCCGGACGTGTGTGCATGCATGCCCAAGATCCCAAGAGGAAAATGGAGGAGAAGGGATTGCGGTGTGGCCATCCCCCATGGGGGATGATTTCTCGCTTTCTGTCTCTCTGTCTCTCACTCTCTGTCTGGTGAGCACACACTCCCTATAGCAAAAACCTTTAAAAAAAATGTGGTATATTGGGACCAGCAGATGTCATAATGGTTACATCCTGGACTCCAACATAGTTGACCATGGTTGGAATCCCAGACCCAGTAACTAAAAACTCACTCTGGGCATGTGTACATGCATGCCCAACATCTCAAGAGAATGGAAGAGAAGAGACTGTGGGATGATCGTCTACCCAGGGGGTGATATCTCACTTTCTTTTTCTCTGTTTCTCTCTGTCTCTCCGACAAGCACACACATGCCCCATAGGAAAAAAACAAACAAACAAACAAACAAAAAACCTCCTCTAAAAAAAGAACAACAACATAATGTAGTATATTTGAGGCCAGCATTTGATTTGGTGGTTGAGGCATTGGACTCCCACATGGTCGACCACTGTTCGAGTCTTGGACCCAGTGGGTTGAAAATCATACTGGGCATGTGTGCATGTGTGCCCACAATTCCAAGAGGAGAATGGAAGAGAGGAGATTGTGGCACGGCCACCCCCCTCAAGGGAATTATCCCCCACTTTCCCTCTCTCTGACTCAGTCTCTCTCTCTCAGTGAAAAAATCTTTGAAAGAATGTAGTATATTTATACAAATCTTTGTAGGGAGAAATTGGCAAAATAAAAATCTTTGTAAAATGTAATATATTCATAAAATTGAATATTATTTGGTTATAAAAGATAGTAAAGTACTGATATATGCTCCAACATGAATTAATCTTGAAAACATTATGCTATGTGAAGGAAGCTAGACATAAAGACAATATGTTGTATGAGTCCATTTACATGACTGTCTAGAATAGGCAAAACCCTAGGCATGATATAAACAATAGGCATCTCAGAGTGAGTTTTCTTTTTTTAAATTTTTTTTTAGAGCATTTTGCCTTGGGACACATGTGCTCACCGAAAGTAAGAGATACAGAGATGGTAAGAGGGAAAGTGAGAAATCACACCCCAGGGGGAAAGACTATGTGGCATTCCCTTCTTTTCTATTCTCCTCCTAGGATCTTGGACATGCATGCACATGCATCTGGCATGAGTTTGAAGCCACTCGGTCTGGGATTCGAATCATGGTCAGTCATGTGGGAGTCCACCAATGTAACCACTACCCCATCTGCTGACCCTATCAGAGTGAACTTTCTAATAGGATGTTAGAACTGGGAAATTGCTTATGATAGTTTAAATATCACTGCATCTTGGGAAAGGAAGGATTATATTCAAGTACTAAGAAATAACTACTCATGCTGTGTTTCATAAAGGGAAACTGAAAAAATTCTGCTTATGGGATTTTAAAAAGTTTGCGAAGAAATGAAATTGTAGCATGAATTTATTTTTGTCAAAAAAATAATAAAATACATGCACAGTTTTGTAATTATACACACTTTAAATGAACATTTTAAAGCTCCCCCCCCTTATTTTTTCTACATTTTAATTATTTTGTAAACTCTTATTCAAACTTGATTGAATATTTAGGTGACATTCATATTTGTTAGCTATTGTTTCCTTCTAATTTAAATACATTGTTATTCTGAGTTTGCTTGATTAAAAATTTCTATTGAGTTGTCAGAAAACTCATGACTCAGTTTTTCATAGAAAAATAGACAAATATGTCACAATTTTTCTGATGATCCAATATGTTTAAAGGCATAAAAACATCAGAGCAATTCAAAAAGTTCATGGAAAAAATTAATTAAATTACAAATTTATTTTCTTGTCCGAAAAAGTGAAATCCACACATACTTTTTTCATAATGTCCATTTCCATGAACATCTTAAGTTTATTTTTTTCTTCCACAAGTTAAAGAGTGAGAGAGAGAGAGCGCACCCTCAGCAGGGTTTCAACACTGCACTATGCACCCAGTCCTTAGCTAGCCTGGAGTTATGAGCACACTCAGGGAGGTCTCTGGACCTGAACCTAAAACCTTCACTTGTGGGATCATCTTGCAGAGCATAGTGTTTTACTATTGCACCACTATTGGTTCCCATCCATGAGTTATTTGAAGTCCCCTTCTTTTTTAGTAAAATCAGTGCATGTGTTTGTATTAATGTATAGCTTTAATTTTTTCTATTTTAATTTGCCAGAGGTTGTGTGTTCTCTCCAGACAGAGAGATTTGGAAAGTGAAAAAGCCATTTCCATTGGGGGATGGCACTCCATAAGCCCCTCTCCTTTACCTCTCGCTTCCAGATTTTAGGTATGCACGCACACATGCCCAGTGTGTTTTTCAAGCTAAGCCTAGGACTTGAATGACGTAGTTGGTCAGGTGGTTTTCAGCTGCCTCAATCACTATGCCACCAGCTGGCCAGATCATTTTAATTTAATAATAATTATGTTTGTTCTTTCATGATATTTTCCTCATAACTCAGAGTTTCTTGTCACCATTTAATATAATAAAAGGCCTAAAATTTACTGTACTTTTGAATAAAATAACTTACAATTAGTGACAGACAGGTCTAGGCTTTGTTTCTTAGTTCAATTAAAGCATGCTTTGGTGCTGTGTTGTACATATACATTTTTTAAATTCTCCCTAAAAATACCTGTGAGATACTCAGATCTACACGTTGCTTCTGAATGGATTCACCCTTGAGGCTTAGCTATACATTTTATTTTTCTTACTTATCTAGCAGGTATTTTTTAGAGGTTTTCCTTAGGGCATGTGTGCTCACTGAGGGGGGGAGAGAGAGAGAGAGACAGAGACAGTGAGAGGGTAAATGAGAAATAACCACCCCCTTCCCCAGGGAGGATGGCCATGCTGCAATCTCTTCTCCTCTATTCTCTTCCCAGGATCTTAGGCATGCATGCACACACACCTGCATGATTTTCAAGCCACCAGGTCCGGGACTTGAACTGTGGTCAGTTATGTGGGAGTCCAGTGACATAACTGCTACACCATCTGCTGACTCTCTAGCAGTGTTTTATTGCTTAATGCAGTGATGTATAAAAAATATACTGTGTAAATTGTAAAGTATGAAAAAGAATGCCTGTTTTTTCTTTTGATCATAAGCTTATTTCTTTAATTTTGATGTGTTATTTTCAAAATAAAGAAAAACAAATCCTATTTATTTACTCATCAATTTATCTTGTAGATAGGGCCCATTCTTGGGCAATACTTGTGGGCAAAATATGCTTTTTCCTATTTTTTAATCTTCTTTATTTTTTCTAATTAAGTAGCTTTTCAAAATGGTAAAAAAACATTTTACATTTGTTTTTAAGAGAGATTTTTCCTGTAGAGCGTGTGTTCTCACCAGAGACAGAGAGTCAAAAAGTGAGAAATCATGTCCTAGAGGGATGGCCATGTTGCAATCCCTTCTCCTCCATTCTCCTCTTGGGATTTTGGGCACACATGTACATGCACCCAACATGACTTTTAAGCCACCGGGTCCAAGACTTGAACTGTGATTGACCACATGAGAGTCCAGTGATGTAACTACTATGTCATCTGCTGGCCCCTACATGTTGATTTTTAAATTTAGCTCTGTTGGTGATAATTTTCATTTTAAGATATTTTTGTTATTGGACTGAGCTAGACAACCACAGTAGCTATATATAAAACATTTGTGTGTTTCCCATTTTTTACAGACTCTACAAAGAAAGTAAAGGATGTTCTTGAAGAATTCCATGGTAATGGTGTGCTTGCAAAGTATAATCCTGAAGGGGTAAAACTTTTTTTCTTTATATCGATTGTATATGTATACATGCTTGGAGAGAAGTTAGTTCTTAATGAAAAATTCTTGGAAATATGTATACATGTGTATATACGTGTATGTGTTATGTGTGTGTGTGTGTAACATAAATCTAAATACAATAAGCCCTTTTCCATATACCCTCACAGAAAGAAAATGAAGTTTGTAACAATAATGCACTCTGCAAGATATATTAAATGTTCTACATTTTCCACCCAAAACACTTAGGTGGTGAAAATAACACTTCTGTATTGTGTACTTGAAAGAGTATAGGTCATTTAAATATAGTTTTAGGTCCTTTTCCTGAAGTCAGAAAACAAGATTAAACAGGCTCTCACACTATGACCTACAAATTTAATCTAAAATAGAAATTGATTCAGGACAAGAGGATTACTCCTTTTAGTAAATTATTTCCTTCACCACATAAAGTTATTGCAATGTGTATAACTGGTTTACCATCTTAAGGAGCTATCTTGGACAAAAAGAGAAGTTCTTCCCCCACCTGTGATTAATTTAGTAACAGTTTGTTTGCAAGTTTCAGAAATATTTTCCTTATAAAAACTTTCTACATCCTGTCACTTTTCAATGCCATGCTAGAATGAACGCTTTCCATTCCTAGTGATGTGTTAAATAACCGTTCATTTAATACTAATTAAGGAATGTTACATTTTCAATGTTTTATCACCTTTACTGTTAGTTCATTTGTAGTTTCAGCTGACATTTAGGTGGTATGGGAGTGAAGACAAATTGGATTTTGCAAAAGACCCTTTTGTCTGATGTATAATTCAGATATATTTGACTGCTGACTAAAATATGATTTGTTTTCTGCTGTCATTGTTGTTTCATTTTTACTTGTGTACAAAGCACAGTTCTTGGTTATATTTCAATATTGTACTGCTCAGGAGGTTATAAAACTTAATTTTGTTATCACAACTCAATCTCTAAATTCTGACCTCAAAATACTCATATTGTTTTATATTTTCCTATTAGTGTTTCTCTTAGCTATGTTCCTTCTCTCTACATTCCGATGTAGTGCTGAACCTTTTAAAACTCTTTAACCTAAGATTTATTTTATTTTTTAAAACTAAAATTAATATTCAGTGCTTACAAATGATGGAGAAAATTATGCAATTTAAAGCCGTTTCCATGTTCTTATATTGGAGAAAAATATATACGTGTCTGGCATTTATTTCACTTACTTTTTTTTTTTCTAGATGCTATAGAATAGAAAAATGTTGGCAGATTAATATGTGGAACTGAAAATCTCAAAGTCTAAGAAAGCAGAGTGGAAAAAATAAAGATGATATTACACTTAACTGATGTTAGATTCAAAATTCTTATTAATATTTACATTCACAACAATATTTGAAAATATTGCAAGTTTATCTAATATAAATACAGAACTAAAACCTGTTGGTTCTCCAGAAACATAGCTGCTGGCTATAAATTCAATTGAATCATGGTCCTGTTCGCAAAATAGGCTTTTTGCTTCGAAGATTTTTTATTTAAAGGACTCTCAAGACTTAGTGTTACTCATATTATATATTTCTTGAGGATTATCAGTTACCATATACTGGATTTATTGAGGTAATTACCAGATTCATTATTAGACACATGTATGATGTCAGCCTTTTTAATAATGTAATGCCTCTCCATAACAGTATAGATCTGCTGTTGAAATATATAATTAAAATAATGAACAGTTGAAAAACAAAAAGCTAGATCTCATTATGATCCAGGAGCCATTTTAAATGAATGAAACCACTCTGATCTTAATATTGATAGAAATTTTTCCATAGGAGAAAATGTCTAAGTTTATAGGATGTTTTTAAAAACAAGTGTGTATTAATAAATTCCAGTAGGAAATACTTAGGCATATCCAATGTTGAAAATAAAATATTTAAGTCCTTGAGGGTCTCTTCAGTATATGACCTCATCTAGTTTATAACAAATTACTCCAACGGTAAGAAAATTCCTGATATCTTGTGATAAGTTATCACTCCTTATTGGCTGGTGGAGTTGACTCTAAAGTTGTATGGCATGCAGACTTATGTATTGATCTTTAATTATACCAGAAAAGTTAGGAAAGTGATTAATCCAAACTGACTTTGAAATGATTAATCTTGTTTCTAAAAACATTTCTGAAAACATGGCTTGTATCATTCGAGTCAGATGCCTTTGCAAACAAAGAATAGCCTAAATAACCCTTGAATTGCTTCTTCTCCTGCAAAGTTGAGTGGCTTAAATGGTAACTGAGTTATTTTGCTTTTAATTCATTTTATTTACTGAATTTGAAAAGTGTTGTTTATAAAAATAGAGAAGGTGTGACTTAAGTCTATTTTTAAGTCTATTTATTTATTTCTTCCATGAAAGAGAGAGAGAGAGAGAAAAGTAGTATCTCCAAGCATGCCACAAGCCACCTTTAGCCTCAACAGTTAGCATTACAGGCTTGTACATGTCCATCTGGCATATATAGAGAGACCTTGAGAGGTGACTCAGAATTTTCTCATGTGGTTTCAGCATTGCAGAACATTTTGTTACTGTCATACCACTCTGGCTAGTCTGTTTAAATCAATTGTAATAGAGAGAAAATATAAAATATAATACATGGATGAATCATTTATTTTTATTTCTCTTTTTGAAAAAATAATAATTATTTTTAAATTTGACCAGAGAAAGAGAGAGGGAAAATGAGAAAGCAAACTGCCCAGTCCAGGACTCGAACCATGGTTGGCCATGTACCACCATGCCACCTGCCGGCCCCCTTTATTTCTCTTTTAAAGATTGTTGATAATTGCTTTCTAAATTAATGAATAAGAGAAATATACATCATGGCCTTAGTGAGTTTCTAAGAATAAAAATCTTAGAAAGGCCTTGCAATCCTATGTTAATACAATCAGTTTTTAAATAAAGAAACTCATTTTAGGAAAAGTAAATTAATTTTTTTGAGATAAACCAACTAGGCTTGTGAGAGTAACCAGAACTAAAACCTAGTTGTCTAGGATTCCGTGTTAAGATTGATGCTCTTGGAGCTTTAGTTCATTGTCTAGGCCACAGAATGAGAGGAAAGGTCCTGGTTGATAGAAGTAAAGGGAAGAGGGGCCAGCCCCATGGTCTTGTGTGCCTAGGCCATAGAATGAGAGGAAAGGTCCTGGTTGATAGAAGTAAAGGGAAGAGGGGCCAGCCCCATGCTCTTGTGGTTAAAGAAGCTGGATCCCACATGGCAGAAGGTATGGTTTGAATCTTGGCCTGGCTGCTTGAAAACAATGCTGACAGCATGTTGTATATACCCTAAATTCCTACAGGATAGAGAAATAGAAAAGGAAATGCAATGTAACATTACCCCATTGGGGGTTGCTTTCTCCCTCTCCTTTTCCCTCTCTCTATGACTTTCTGTTTTTCTCTGGTGAGTACACATGCCTTCTACAAAAATTAAGACAAAGGAAAAGAAAGGGAAAGGAGAGGTTTGGATCATATTGATTATATAATAACTTATGTTTGACAAGGTAAGAAATTATTTTTAGTCTCAGCCTAATCTTATGTGAATAATGTAATATTAAAAGTATGATTACAGCTAGTTTGTAGCAGAGATCCTGTCTTAGTGAAGTTCTCATGAAAACATAGACAGGACATATATATGATCTCATGAGTGGTGGAATTTAGTCGTATGAGGAAAAAACCATTTGGCATTGAGTATTATTTGACTAGAATTTCAAATTCAATTCCAAATTGTTCCATTGACATGTAAAAAAACTGTAAAAACAGCAGCAGATATGTAGAAAGATATATAATCTTTAAAGGCATGGAGAAATGCCAGGAAGAAGGAAAACTTAAGAATGAAGAATAGTTATTCATAATCTAATATACTTTTATACTCACAGGTTAGACTTTAATTTATCCTCTATGACTTGTTTTAATCATGCTGGATGTGTTATATTTATCTCATGTTAATTAGAACTGCTTGCTTATTGTATTCAAAGATAAATTTAGTCAATGGTTTTCAAATTTTAGCATATATTAGAATCACCTGGGGACCTATTAGAACACAAATGCTGCCTACTCACCCACCCTCCACCTCCCAATTTCTGATTCAGTATTTCTGGGTTGGGGTTCAAGAATTTGCTCTTCTGTCAATTTCCCAATTTAAGTTAATGCTGCTGTTTTAGAGTCACTTTTTGAAAGCCGTAGATCTAGGGTATGTTTTAACTTCGACTTTTAGTTAAATTATCAGAGATATGAGGTAATAAGTATAAATTATATTAAATTAATACATGTATTCTTTCTTTTCTTGCATGCACAGAAACAAGACATTCTTAACCAAGTAAGATATTTTCTTTTCTATTAAAATATATCTTTTCTTCTTTATTCTGGTATGAGCTATGAATTTCTCATCCATATCACTGAGCTATACTTCTATGACAATTAGATTCATATAGTATGCAAGATGATCTTAACTCTTAACTTTATAATTGAGGTTAGTATGACTAAAATATTTTCAAATCAGTCAGTCTCTAACGGACAAGTTGGTACCTTAATAGAACCAAAATGGGTCTAGGGTGTGGGCGTCAGTTTTGTCAGTGAACCTTAATTTTCTAATTTCACCAGTATATATCAGTCGCTGCTAAAATCATTTATTTAATGAGAAGATAAATGTATTCATTTTCAATAGGTGATTTTAAAATCGCATTTAAAGTACAATTATAAGGCCAGTTTGTGTGGTTTTCTTTTGTTTTGTCTGAGTACTCTGTTAGACCTGTGGGAGAAATTTGACTAAAAACCTGTTAGTTTTGCTCTCCTGATAAGATGAGTAACCAATCTATTGCTTCAACTACACTCATCTAGTAAAATTCATATAGTAAACTAAGTTTTAAGTCAATAGTTCAGTTGGGCACACAGAGTTATAAAACATTTTTGGGTCATGTAAATGGGTATTTCTGTTATACTAAATATTACATGATACAGCTATGTTGTCCTCACCACTTTAGGAATGTTCCTTACTAAAATATATGAGTTGCCTAAAAGCATAATATTGTTTCCCTTGAGCAATACTGGATATGTCATAGCTACTTCTTTTCAATTTTTCCAATGGTTTCAATGACAGCAAACACTGTAATTTTATATCCAACACGAAAAATCCAATAAATTAGTCCATCAGAATGAACACGGCAGACAGAGAATAGGTCTTACATTTTATAGTCTCCAAAGATGAGACATTGCTAAAATGATAATTTATTAACTATGGTGACATTTTACAGCCTCCATGCCAGAGGATGACCTTTCCCTGTTTTTATCCTTGACTTCTGAAGAAACTTACTAGCTTCTCCATATATGAAACTACTTAGGCCTTATGATATTTCGGAGGCAACCTCTCAGAGTAAATGATTGTTTTCATGAGTGGCTGTATTTTCAGGATCCCTCCATTGGTGGGATTTGTCAAGCATTCTTGGTCAACAATGACACCTCTCTTTATGAACTACATTCACACTAGACTATCTGAAAAGTGGTGTCAAAATTAGGTCTAGGGGCCAGCAGGTGACATAATGGTTACGTCGCTGGACTCCCACATAGTTGATTAGTTTGAGTCCCAGACCCAGTGGCTAAAAACACACTGGGCATGTGTGCATGCATGCCCAGAATTTGAAGAGGAGAATGGAGGAGAAGGGATTGCGGCGTGGCCATCACCCCTGGAGAGTGATTTCTCGCTTTCTATCTCTCTTTCTCTCTCTGTCTTTCTGGCAAGCGCACACTCCCTATATCAAAAACCTCTCGGAAAAAATAAAAGCATATGCAAAATGATTAGTTCTGCTTGGCACATAGGAGGCATTTCCGTAATGTTTAGAAACAGTTGCTGTGGCCACACTGTAGCAACCAATGTGATTTTATATAAAAGTTATGGAGCTAGTACAAAACGGGAAAGTGAGGATATTTGAGTCACCCCAACAAGCCAGTATCAGGGCCTCATTTTTTCTCACTTTACAGTTAGAAAATATGATGTCTGATGTATTTTCCAATTCAAAAATAAAGTTTTACCATGTAGTAGGTATGGGGACATGACATGCCATTTGCTTCCCCTGCCAAGCCTTCCCATAATCCTGAGTACTATTCTAGTAGTAGAGTTATTGTGTGTCTGTTGTATTTTTTCCATCTTGTATACATCATGCTTTTGGGACAAGTAGTTAGCAAGAAGCAGAACGAACATGTTAACCAACATTTCTGCTTCTCTTGTCTACTACCATAAATATAAATTCAGTGAGTTTCTCTTCTTATCACATATATCCACAACCAGAACTAAGAATTGAAAACATATCACCATACTAGAAGATAAGTCTGTTATTAACCTGCCAGTGACTATGTATTAAAATTATTCTTGGAATATAAAGAACCTTATATTTCAGTAAGTAGCCTTACACTATGTATTTTATGTTGTGATACATAGAGAATAACTTTAGCATTAGAGTAAAATCATGCCCAACCATTTGAGAAGGTATGTACTTAAATGTTTGTGAGATTAATTGGTTATATCATAATATGCTTAAATCAGTTTGAATAGCTTCCTACAGGTTTCTAATATTGCACTGTGAATCAGACTTCAACATTTACAAAAATATACTGTCTTTTATCTATGAAAACATGTAGAATTTGAGAATGGACCATCTGCTACATCTTAACTTACATTCAAAGCTCGGATTAATCATTTGACTCCTTCAAGTGGCTTGGTGATATCTGTTACAATTGTTCTATTTCCCTATTCCACTATAATAAACATATGGAAGTGTAAAAATAAGTAAATATTGGGACCAGCAGTTGGCATAATGGCTATGTCGCTGGACTCCCATTTAGTCAACTGCTGTTTGAGTCCTGGATCCGGTGGCTTAAACTTAAGCTAGGTGCTTGTGCGTGCGTACCCAAGATCCGGAGATGAGAATGGAGGTGAAGGGATTGCAACATGGCCATCCTCCCTGGGGGATATTTCTCGCTTTGTGTCTCTCTATCTCTCTCTGTCTTTTTGGAGAGGGCATGTGCCCTATAGCAAAAACATCTCAAAAAAAAAAAAAAAAAAAAAAAGTAAGGATGTAGGGTATATAAGATAAAACTATATCCATTGCATTCAATTGCTTTCTTTACAACTGAGTTTTAGAAATAAGCCTACAGGGGCCAGCGGATCGTGTAGTGATTAGGTTGCTGGACTCCCACATGGCTGGCTGCAGTTAGAGTCCTGGACCCAGTGGGTTGAAATTCACACCAGGCACATGTGTGTGTATATGTCCAAGATCGTGGGAGCAGAGGGACTGTGCACTGTCATCACCCCAATGGTGACTTGTTACTTTCCCCCTCATTGTCTGTGTGTCTTTCTCCCTGGCAAATGCACACACCCTAAGAAAAAAACTCTTAAAAAATAAAAAAAGCCAACATATATTTGGAAAATAAAATACTAATGCATCTTAATTTATTAATAACAACAAAAGCATTTTGAGAGTAGTATTTAAATGTTCTATATAGATTGCTTGTTCAATTTTTTTTAAAATAATACTTAAATAATTTATATAGGAGTTAAAAATGAGGTCAAATAAAATTATAATGCTAGAATCTTCAGATTAACCTTTTGAATTTTTCCAAAAAAAATAGAATAAACCATAATGTACCGCACCTAAATTTCATTTTTAGAGTTTTGTTTATTGTTTTTGTTTGCATGTTTTCATCCTCAAAAATAGATATTTTTAGCAGAATGGCAATTGAAGGATATTAGATGAAATACATCTATAAAAATTTGGGTGAAAATGTTTAGAATGCTTATGAATTTAAAGTTTCTTTATGGATAAAGGAAATTATAATAATACTTTGAAGATGAACCAGAATTCCAAAAAAAAGAAGAACCAGAAGATTTTCTTCTTAGAAAAATATCTCCAAAGGCAGTGAACAAAAGATTTGATTAGAAGGAAAAGCTAGGTATGAGTTATAGAAGCAGTCTGATTAAGAGAGGACGTTGAGATGGAAATGGGCCTTATAATCCTTATAATGAAAGTTAGGGGTGGATTTAAAACATATTTCAAATACATGCTCTAAAGTTATAGGTTACACTTTGAATGTCAAAGAATATGGAAAGAGTTATGGTCAGTAAGAATTTTCAAGATTGGGCAACTAAATTGAGTCATCCTATTACTTTTTTAAAAAAAAAAACAAAACTTATTTTTGTGTATATCCCTTTATCTAAAATGGCAGGCTGATTGATGAACTGCTCAGTGCATCTAAAATGAATAAACCAGTGACTGAGTATCTTGTACCACTTGTGAGTACTGGAACTCCATCTATAAAATTACACTTCACCTAACTATAACATAATAGACATGGAAGTTAAAAATGCTGAAGTCTTCAGTGCTACTTAGGAGCTTCTGATATTGGGCGATTTAATGAACTTTTCAGAGCTTCAGTTTCCTTGTCTATAAATAGATAGGAATGATAACAGCATTTACTCATTGGGTAGTTGTGAAGATTAAATGATAGCATACACATAACTTACTTAACACCATTCCTACAACACAGCAACATTTGGAGAGTGTTTCCATAGTATGCTATTAACATTTTAATAAAATTTCTAAGATCATCTTTCTATTTAGCAATAATGCACTGAGCACTGACTATAAAGATTAAATTTGATTTCAGCATTATATATTACATACTCTTCCTATCGTATACTTATTTTCCTTTACATATAAAATTATATTTTAAAGATATCTAAATAATAAGAAAACATTTCATAATTTTAAAAAGATTAAAAGGAAAGAGTAGGAGTTTTGAGAAAAAAGAATGAAAACATTTACCAGTAGGGACCAGCAGTTAGCGTAATGGCTATGTCACTGGACTCCCATGTAGTCAACCGCAGTTCGTGACCAGACCCGGTGGCTTAAAACTCCTGCCGGGCGCGTGTGCGTGTGTGCCCAAGATCCCGAGAGGAGAATGGAGGAGAAGGGATTGCGGTGTGGTCATCCCCCCTGGGAGGGTGATTTCTCGCTTTCTGTCTCTCTGTCTGTCTGTTGAGAGCACGCACCCTATACCAAAAATCTCTCAAAAAAAAAAAAAAAAAATCCACAGTTACCAGTGAACTTAAACATACAGAAAGAAAGAAAAGCATTTGGAACAGAAGCTACTTTGCGTGTATAACATATACTAGATATGGCACTGAGTCTGTGGAAGATATAGAAAGGATCACCAAGTTCTTTACTGTCAAAGAATGTGAAACTAGTCTATCTATGTTACCAATTGATGACAAAATGATTCAGCTTGGGGAATTTTTTTAAGAAAGATATTTTTGCTATGTGGCACGAATGCTCACCAGAGAGAAAGACAGAGAGAAAGAAAGTGAGATGTTATCCACCAAGGAGGCAGTCCCTTCTCCTTCATTCTCCTCTCAGGATTTTTGGGCACACACGAACATGCACCTGGCATGAGTTTTAACCGCCAGGTCCAGGACTTGAACTACGGTCAGTCATGTAGTAGTCCAGTGACGTAACCATTACAACATTTGCTCGTCCTGAACTTGGGGTATTCTTAAGCCCTAAAAAATTATTAATGCATTTCTTGCCCCATTGGTAAAATCTTAGTCCCTTATTCATTCATGTTGGCTGAGTGTTTCCTGGTTTTATACCCTTCTCAACTTGCTGTTTCTCCCACTATTAATCCTGGTAGATTTGGTCCTCAATAGCTTACAAGCAACAGAATTTATAGAGTAGCGTATTAGAAATCCTTGTTCATTTTGTCATTACTTTTTAATTTTATTTTGTTTTAATCTGCTCTAGTATTAACACATAGCCATAATCTGTTATATTTTAAAATAATTTCATGTGGAATTTAAGTGCAAAGCATATTCCTGCTGAAAAGCTTTTTGATTTTATTCTATTTGACAAATTCTTATCATCCACCTGAATCAACTTTTTTCTTGCTAGATTGCCTACAGAGATAATTGAGTGAAATTTTTCTATTTTTGCCATTCTAGTGTCCATACCTACTGAGAATTTATGATGTAAAACACACAACTAAATACTGTGTGATGCAAAGTCGAGTTGGATCATACAGGGCAGCAGGGAAAAAAAGGTATAGATGTGAGTCTGTCTGCATACCTGTGTGCATTAAGAGACCCTCTCTGGAAATTTTCTTTGCAAGTGAATATACATCTAAGAAATATTTTAAAATTGACAACATTACTTGAAAGTATAATGTATAGGTGTTAACCTTGGTTGGGTTTTGCTTTTCAAGGAGAAAATAACATTAGGGCTTTTACGTGTATATTTTGGTAAAACTCAAACCTTTCCTAGTATCAGTACTGACAAATAGATAAGGCAGTGTCACGATGGATTAATGCAATTTCTAACTAAAGTATAAACTTTAGTTGGATACAGACTTGATTATAAGACATATGGAATACCACGGTAAAAATACTCTGCTTAAAATTCTTCCAATTTGTTATTTGCATTTTGTAGTTACTAAAATAGCTAGGAGTCGAATTGTTTGTCTTTCTTGTCATTTACTATCTTTTACTAGAAAATACATTTCTCACTTTCTCTCTACTGACTGTATAAATGCTAGCCTAAGGGGAACTTAGTGTTAATGGATCATGTGCCTCTGAGGTGATAAACCATTTTTCATTTGCCAAAACTGATTTAAAAATTAAAATTCAAGGTTTTCACATTTTTCATCCACTCCATGGAAGGAAAGTTGCCACATGTCAATGTTAATGAATTACAAAGAGTTCTCAAAATTTGAAGTAATGAACAGTTAACTGCAGTACAAGATAAGCGTAAGAAAGAAAATATTTTAAAATACAAACTTTTCTGAAAGTATTTTAGTATAAAAAATATATGTTTAAAAATCTCAGAAAGTTGGGGCCAGCAGGTGGCATAGTGATTAAGGCACTGGACGCTCACATGGTTGACCATGGTTTGAGTTCAGGACCTAGTGACTTGAAAAGGATGTCATGTGTGTGTGTACCCAAAATCCTGATAGAAGAATGGAGAAGAAATGCAGTGTGACCATCCCTCCTGGGTAGGTGATTTTTACTTTCTCTCTGTTCCCTTCTGTCTCTCTTTAGCGAGTCCATGCACCCTCTGGCAAAAATGCAAAAAAAAAAAAAAGAAAAAAGAAAAAGAAAATAGAAAAATATCTCAGAAAGGAGCCATGCTATGTATTTAATATGTATACTTTGGCTCAATGGTCTTCACATGAAATTTTAATTGAATTAATTATATAAATTAGAAAGTTAAGTTAAAATGAAAATGGGGAAAACAAAAGCCCTCAGGCTAATTTAAATTTTGTCCTATCTCGTTCCAGCAACCTTCTTTTGACCAATAATTAGCTGGATACACATAAATGCACTCAACACTTAATTCTAAGTTCAATTTATTTCTTTGTTCACAGACTAAATATTTACTTTATCTGTAGTAGTTTAATTATTTAATTTTTTTCTTTTGAAGGTCATTTAATTACTAGTGCTTAGAAAAATGTGAAAACTGAGCATGAACTGTCTTTTTGCTGATATGAGAACAATATTATCATACCATCCTTTTAAAATATGAGTCAGCTCATATGATTTCTCCTGAAAATGCTCTTGTGACTGACCTTACTCCATGTTATGGCTTTAACTCTCTTGGATGGTCTAATATTCTACCTGATTTTCCCCAGTCCACACACCACCATTGATCTTAGCGGTGACTAAATTCCTATGGCTCCAGTCTTTTCTCATTTCTGTTTCAGTCTGTTATCTCCTCTGTGTCCCGTATGAATTTTTATAACACAGTAGAATCCTTATACCTCAGGGCCTTTACACTAGCTGTTTGTCAGTCTGGAATATTCTGTCTCCACGTATGTGCGAAGCTGTCTCCCTCACTGCCTTAAAAACTTTACTCAAAGAATAGCTTCTTGTTTCCTGATCACCAAATTTAAAACTGCAACCACAGTCTTCTGAGTACGTATACTTTTTTTTCTGTTTTTTGATGGTACTTCATACCATCAGACGTTGTACATTAGCACATTTGGACAGCTATTTTACTTCATTAATTAGAAGATAAGCTGCATGATGGCAGGCATTTTACATGTCCCTGTAACATCTTTACCTCGACCCCCAGTACAGAGCCTGGTACAAAATGGATACTCAAGGAACATATGCTGTCTATGAAAAAATTGCCAACCCAGTGCTGCCAAAAGATATTAAAGTACTGATAGTGATGACATTTATTTTCAATCATTTTAAATCATCTTAGATGAACACTAGTGTTATTTCTTTAATATTAAAAGAGATTTAAAAACAGAGGATCCAGATGGCCAGATCTAATAAGGAAAGGCATATAGAAATGAGTTTTGAATTTGCACCAACTTAGCAGCAACATTTGAGCAGCTCCTTCAGTCTGTGTTCTCTATGGATTCTCTATTATCTATCTAAAGAGTCTGTAGCGGCTCCTTACGAAAAAAAAAAAAATGAAAAAGAAGTTTTCTTAAATTTGAACATTTGTGTGTGCATCTGCACGCATATGTATGTGTTTGAGCTTACAGTCAATTTATTTTCACACACTCATTCAATTAAGTCCGATCTAGTTTTTCTCAGTATTTCTGATATGCCTGTAAATCATCTCATTTTATTTAAAGGTAACAACATACAAAAATGAATTTTAAGGTTGCTACATGACAGCAGAAGGAACTGATATCAAAATGGGGAAATTTTCTGCTAACTCATAAGATAAGGGAACTATATGGATTAAGGACATCACCTGTTTACCAGAAATCTCTAATCATTTGGACAACATAGAATTTTAGAAGCTATTTCAAAATCTTTTGCTAGTAAGAAAAGAGGAAAAATTAATAAGAAAAGGTCTTGAAAAACAATTCCTCAATGAATTGGAAATACTGATTGAGCAAATTTGGGGCTACAAAGAACCCAACAATTTTTGCAGCACTGTAAGTTGTATGTAACGCCAGAAATTATAATAGAAAAGTTTGTTCCCCAGAACACAGTGGCGCTGGAGAAAAAAAGTTTTATATTGTCAGTAAAGCTTCAGCAATAAATACTATGGATTACCTCATAGAAATCATTTAGAAACAGAAAGTCTTTTATTTCATTTTTAAATATGTCATAGGCTTTTACTTTTAGAAGTAAAATATTTAAAAATAAGATATCTGTTCCTAGATGCTTGCTCTCTGAAAGCAATCATTTGCCAGTGTTTCCTGATACAGAACAATTACTGCCAAGTAGCTATTACTAAGAGAAACAAAACCTAAAGTTTTGATTTGGGAAGAGGCAACGAATTTTTACAGTTTCAAGACCAATAAAAAGGCAAATGAAAACAATTAAAAAAAATAAAACCTAGCTTTGAGACAATGTTTCATTTTATTTCTTCCTTTCATTTTATTGTTTTATTTATTTTACACACTAGGTATCCAAAGGTATGTAAAATGCTTTACATCAATGTTTATTATATTTAGGCAACAAGCCAAATCCCTCATCCCATGTTTCACTTTATATGGAGAAAATGAAGGCTGAGTACTGTCAGGAAAAAAAAAAAAAACAAAACAAAACAAAACAAACAAACAAACAAAACAATTGAGTTTTTTGCTTGCTGGAAAGAGAGCTACAACACTTGAGAAAGTTTTTCCTAGAGCCAAAAGAAAAAGCACCAAGATGGCTAGCAGGTGGCATAGCGATTCAGGTGCCAGATTCCTGTGTGGTTGACTGCAGTTCAAGTCCCAGACCTGTTGGCTTTAAACTCATGCCAGGCAAATGTATGTGCCCAAAATCCAAAGAGAAGAATGGAGGAGAAAGATTGCAGCATGGCCATCCCTCTGGTGATTTAACACTGTCTCTCTGTCTCTCTGCTGAGCACACGTGCTCTATTGCAGAAGTCTCTAAAAAATAAAAAAGAAGAAAGAAAGGAAAAGCAACAAGGAGGAATGTATTGCTTATCAAGAGGGATGGTAGATATTTAAGTTATTTATTTTTCCTTTGATTCATTATTTTTGTGGTTTTCATCATTAGATTGCAGACACCAATTCTGATGCTAGTCTATGTAAGTTATATAAAGCTCTTTAAAGAAAAAATGCTTGGAACTGGGCAGATTTTTTTTTTCTTTAAAAGAACAAATAAATATCTTGCCCATGACACTCAGATGGCAAAGTAGCAGTATAAAAAGCAGAAAGAGAATTATTTTATTCTGAAGTCCTTGTTTTTGGTTTTATTGCTGCATTGCATTTTTTTTATTTTACCAAATTAAACTTGTGGTTTCAAATAGCTGTTTTAAAGTATAAATTTACTTCAAAAGGAAGCCTAAAGAAAAACTTTCAGCAATTTCTTTTTGTTCCACCTAGAAATTTCTCTTTTATTGTCAGATTTCTAAATAACAACAAAGCACATAATAGCTTGTTAAATGCACAGGAAAATGCATATGCTAATGTGACTTTGAGGCTTATTCTTTTAATCTTGTTTGAATTCTGAACATTTAAATGATGATTTTTTTTTGCACAAATATCATTCGTATTTATCTAATTACTTATAGTGCTTGCGATGTGCCAGATGTCATTGTAGTGCTTTAAAAACTGTAAATAATTTAATGTTCTTAACAGACCAAGAGGTAGGTACTGTTTTCATTTTCTAGATGAGGAGATTGAGGTGTACCGAGTTTAAATTTAGTCACACAGCAAATGTTGGATCTAAGAGTTGAATTTAGTAGTAGTCTGAATTTAAAGACCATGCTCCATATTATATGTTGTGTTGCTAGGCAAAAGTTGACAGCTAAAGACTTATGGCACCATCCCACAATGCCTGTGAATATTTTGATCCCCAAACTTTCTACAATTTGTAATAAAATGAGCTCTTTGACGTCCTCATAGGGCTTCATGTAGAGATTCTGTGTCAGTGTTGATCTCTCATGGTACTGAGTATGGATTACTTGTTTTTCATAGACCTTCGCTTAGCAACCCTATTAGAATGAGTAGGTGCAAGGAAACTTTGCTTGGATACAATTGTCTGACTGTTGGCCTCCTCTTGGCATTTTGAAATGTTGGCTATGTTCGCTGTGGCAAATTGCTTTGTGGAAGTACTCCTACCTGAGGCTATTTTTTTATATTTTTATATTATTCATAGTTTTAGTTATATAGTGCAGTCTAGTAGTATAATTTATAATATTTTGTGGTGATAGTAACTTATTAAATATTGAAGAAAATGAGATCTCTTCATTGCCACTGATATAAATGTCCGAAGTCTCTTTGGGAGAATGAACAAGCAAAACTAAACTAAAAAATGTTAGATTAAGATGTAGTCTTGGAATTCTTGATAAATGAAAACAAGTTTTTGGTTTTATTTAATATTGTTTTTTATTTTATTGGGTAAAAAAAATGAACAGAACACAAATACTTAATTGGAACATCATCTAACCTACCAAAATTTACTTTCTCTAATGAGATAAAATGTCACATTTCATTTTAACCCTCCCCAAAATAATGTAATAAAAAATTGGTAATTTTCCACCACTTCCTCCAGTGTTATTACATAGGAGAAACAGACTTTTTCCATTCGAAAGTAAGAGTTCAGGGGATTAATTTTATTCCTACCTGCCAGGAATTTAAACAAACTTAAGAACATCCACTTGCCAATTTTATGTTTATCTTATTTTTAGTTTCATCTTCACACATTAAAGTAGGTAAGAAAATTCTGCTCTTTTAGGGTTCTCTGTGAAGCCTATCCTCCCTTGCATTCTCTTGATCTGGACAGATATGGCTTTATTCCATCTTCTTATAGGCTTTCTGGTCTTTTCAAATGCTTTTCTGGATAGGACCCAAGACAGCTCCACTGGCCTTCTCTTCCATGTAATCTATAACTACATCCCAGAAAACACTCAGGTATCCTTGTTCCTGTAGTCACAGGAAGTCTTATCGAAGTCCAACACAGTTCCATTCACTTGCCTTTGTCTGCAAAGCGTCTGCACACTTGTACTCAATTTCCTAAGTAGGATCAAATTCCTGTCCATTGTCCTATCTGCTGGGAGAAAGCAAGCTCTCCAGTTGGCTCCTGTGAAACTCTCTCATTAAGCTTGAGGTTATAAGATGGCTTTCATCAGCAGTCCCCCAAGTGGACATCTAATATTACAGCAATTCCCTCTAAATAAATGTCTAATCATCTCTAATTCTACAATAAGTAAAGGTGTGTAATAATTGTGAAATATGTTGTTTAAGGGTCTGCATATGAGATATATCAATTGGTCTTGGTGTTTTCCTGAAATGTTAATATTAATCTCTTTTTTTTTTTTTACAATTGTCAAAAGCAATCATCACCATTAGTGATAAAGGAGAAGATGGGAACTTTCTTTCTGAATGCCTCCCAGATGTATTTATATGACTTGCCTGGTCTGGTTTACAACAATCACCTGATTTAATCATCATGACCCTTCTGTAGGATATTATTTTTCAAATCACAGACAAGGAAGCTAAATTTCAAAGTTTAAGTTTTTTCAGGTCATACAGGTACAGTGAAAATAGAAATATCTTATTGGAAATCACCTTTTCTTCCTGCCTCACCACAGGTAAGACATAGAATATTCCATGGACGATGTTAGCCTAGGTCAGCCTGACCTATTTCTCAAATAGGTACCTTCCTTTTGTAGACTTGGGTTTCAAAGTCGTTTGAGTTCATTTTCAACATAGCACATAAAGTCTTAACATTTGGCTGGATCTTAAAATATGTGTCTGAATGTTTTTCAGACGATAGATTTTGAAGGTTTCAAGCTCTTCATGAAGACATTCCTAGAAGCCGAGCTTCCTGATGATTTCACTGCTCACCTTTTCATGTCATTTAGCAACAAGTTTCCTCATTCTAGTCCAATGACAAAGAGTAAGCCTGCGCTCCTTTCAGGTGGTAAGTATATTTTCTTTAAACATTTATATATGGTAAAAATCCCAAACCCTAAATTAGTATCAAGGTCTCACTAAAAAGAAATGTAGTTTGCTTAAAAATGGTCTCTGTTACAGGGTTTACACTTTCATTAAGATAATATAAGTCATTTGAAATGTCTCCAATATAATAATAGCTAAACATTAGAGAAAATATAGTTTACATTATGCATCACATATCTTAGAATTCTATGTTTCAAGAAGAATTTTGAGATACATCCATAAAATTTGAAGAATTTTCAAATCACTGGATAAATAAAAATAACCACATACTTGACGATCCAGTCACAAAGCAGTAATGTCTAGAAAACTTGCAATTATTAATATCAGTTGTACGAATTACCAGTATACTTTCACGTTTTTTAGATGTGTAAGCTCAGAATAGAGATTTTTATCTTAAATAATTTAAATTCTGGTCACCATAGAGATGGTTGGTGTTCTTATTATGAGTGACTTTCTAGAGATATATAAATAAATACCTGTTGCTAATTGTAAAAATATCCATTTAGTCAAACAGAAATTTCGCTACTTATATTACACAAGAAAATGTAAAATAGGAAACTGCCTGAAGGGCGTTGGCAGATTGGAAAAGCAGAAGCAAGACAGGGAGGTAACATAGACAGAACCATTAAGAAGCATATGCTACCCCTAGGTTGGAGTAATCAAAACACAGAAGCCTAGAGGAAGGTCCTCTTAGCGCTATGATGTAGTCTGAGATGAGCCTCTAGCACTTGGGCTTCTGTGGAGGGAGGAAGTCCTGACTGGCTTTGATGCCTTAAGGGTAAAAGCCTACAACCCGGGAACTCAGTCTGACCTCTTAAAAAGATGAGATGAGACAGCACGGCCTGTTCACAAGCATATGGTGGAAGCTCAGCGTGTCCCTGATGGTGCAGAAAGCTGGAGACTAGAGCCCATCATTACAGAAACCACATGTTTCAGGGCTGAAATACTGGGGTGATCCAATAGGAAAAGCAAGCGGCCCAGCAAAAACCAGCCTCTTCTTCCTTCTGCATTCTCATCTCTCTCTATAGCCTTCTGCAAACCAGAGAGGAACCCAGCCGGCAGCGGAGAAATGTCTAAAGCAACATTTCTCACTCTTTGATCTCATGACTCTTTTGAACTCCTAAAAACTATGGAGGGGCAGCCAACAGGTGGTGTAGTGGTTAAGGCAGTAGACTCCCACAAGGCCCACGGCAGTTCAAGTCCCAGACCCAGTAGCTTGGAAATAATGCCAGGTGCATGTGCATGCATGCCCAAAATCCCAGGAAGAGAATGAAAGAAAAGGAATTGGACATTGCCTTACCTCCTGAAGGGCTATACCTTACTTTCCTTCTCACTGTCTCTCTGTCTCTGGTGAGTGCACACAACCTATAGCAAAAAAAAACCTAAAACTAAATAAATAAATAAATAAATAAATAAAGACCTCAAAAAGCTTGTGTTTATGTAAATTATATTTATTGACATATACCACCTTAGAAATGAGACAGATGGTGCAATGGTTATGTCACTGGACTCCCACATAGTCGACTGTATTTCTAGTGCTGGACCCAGCAGCTTAAAACTCATGCCAATGCATATGCCTACATGCCCCAAATCCTAAGACGAGAATGGAAGAGAAGGGATTGCTGCATGGCCACCCCACCCTCAAGGTGATTTCTTGATTTCTGTCCCTCTGTCTCTCTTTCTCTCTTTGGTGAGCACACGTACCCTAAAGCAAAAATCTCTCTCTCTTAAAAAAAGGTGAGACTTTCCAAAAACAACAATAATCACACATTGTATATTAACTGTTAACAAAAATAACCTATTATTTATTTATTTAAGACAGAAAGTGAAAAATCACCCCCGAGGGGGCTAGGGTGAGGAGGCCACGCTGCAATTCCTTCTCTTCCATTCTCTTCTTGGGATCTTGAGCACACACATACATGTGCCTGGCATGAGTTTTAAGTCACCAGGTCTGGAACTCGAACCACGGTCGACCACATGAGGGTCCAGCGATGTAACCATTACACCATCTGGTGGTCCCCCAAACAGCCTATTTTTATAAAATATTACTATTAAAAAATAGCGAGAAAAGGGACCAACAGTTAGCATAATGGTTAGGTTACTGGACTTCCATGTAGTCGGCCATGGTTCGAGTCCTGGACCCGGTGGCTTAAACTCTCACCGGGCGCATGTGCGTGCATGCCCAAGATCCCGAGAGGAGAATGGAGGAGAAGGGATTGTGGCGTGGCCATCCCGACTGGGGGGTGATTTCTCACTTTCTGTCTCTCTGTCTCTCTCTGTCTTTCTGGAGAGCACAAGCACTCTATAGCAAAAACCTCTCAAAAAAAAAAAAAGAAAGAAAAAAAGCGAGAAGAGTGGCATTGTTTTAAATCATTTCAAATCTCTTTAATGTCTCACTCCATAGAAGACAGCTGGATAGTCATATCTGCCTCTGTGTGTGTGTTGCCATATCATGTCATTCAGCCCCTTGAAAACTTCACTGTACATTCATGAGAGAATGTGTGTGAGAAAAGCAAATCATGTCTTAGCATTTTTGTGAAAATCTTTTTGACATTGCAAATCCCCTGAAACAAGCGCAGGGGTCCCAGGAGAGTCACTGGTCTAGAGAGTCCTAGTCCTGGTATAATAAGGGAAATATAGCAGTACTGGTAAAGAGATGAGTAAAAGTTGATGAATGCCTCTTTGATAAATAAAGTCTTTAAAATACAATTAAGAAATAGGGGGTTGATTCATAAACAAAGCTGTGGCAATTGGATGATGGGTCTACACTATTAAGTCTTATGTCATGTGGCTTTGCATTCTGTCGAGGATGTAAAATATTCTCCCTGCAGCAATCATGTGCTGGCATAGACTTTCAAAAAACAAGTGCACACCATCCACTGGATGACCCTTTAAGACATATGGTAACTAATATGCTTATCATAACTTTTTTTTTCACATAGTATATTTGTAGTTCCTTAAATCATCCCCTCTTTTATTAAGAGAGAGAGAAATTTTTGCTAAGGGTGACTGTGCTCACCAGAGAGTCAGAAAGCAAGAAATCATTGCCCATGGTGGATGGCCACACCACAATCCCTTCTCCTCCATTTTCCTCCTAGGATTTTGGGCATGGATGCACATGCCCCTTGGCATGAGTTTCAAGCCACCAAGTTCAGGACTCAATCTGCAATTGACCACGTGTGAGTCCAGCAACCTACCACCATGCTACCTAGTGGCCGCAAATAATCCCCCTTGTATTATGGATTGAAAGGACTCACCACACTTGCTGTTTTTTCCTGAATGAGTTTCAATACTCAGTCCTATACATGTGGTATTAGAATCTAGCAGTGTTCTGGGCTGAATATTTTTAAATGACACAATTCCTTACTTTGATCTATAAATTAAAATTCTGTGCTTTCCACTTCATGCTATCAATGGATTGTACATACCTTCGATTGAGTAAATTAACAAGAAAATGTTCTTTATTTAATTTTACAAGAAACAATACTGTCCTTGGGTTTGGAGGGAAAGAATCAGGAACATTTTTTGTTATGCCATCTGTCTAAATATCTTTATCAGACATGGAAGAAAGAGAACAAGTTTAATAATTTAGGTGGTTTTGTAAGGACTTTGAATCTCAAAATTCCTTTTCTTCTAATAGCATATATTAAGTAATAAATAGACGATATCAGATGTACTGGTAGTAGAAATCAAATCAGGGTTTAAAATGGAAAAATGTAGAGAATAATAGATTGTACTTCATTGAAGACAATTGCATATTCTGCATAGACCTATTTGAAAGGAATATGGACTATGTAACCTCATGCAGCAATAATAAATTAAATTCCGATTTCTTTTCAAAGTTAAGCCTCCATGTTATAATCCAAAGTGCACAGTGACCTTCCCAGAACTATTGCTAACTATACTTTTTTCAGATCTATGTTGGACAGTTTGGTCTTGCTCCCTCAACCCCTGACAAACAAGGAATACTAGACAACAATAGTGTTTCCAAGGCCGTATGTAGGTTTGACTTAGAAACTGGAAAAAAAAAAAGTCTATTTCTAGATTTTTGCTTTATGATAGTCTGTTATCTACACAGGATTATGTTTATGGTTGGAAAAAAAATCATAAATTACTCTTAAAGAGACTGATTTATCCCATTAGAGTTATCCAAAATTTGTTATCTGAATATCAGCAGGAATACAATATTATTTATTACTCTGCATATCAACTGAAAAAAAAGAGCTTCTCTTGGAAACAGTAGGTGGGGTAATGGTTACATCACTGGACTCCCATCTAGTCAACCACAGTTCACGTCCCAGACCCAGTGACTTGAATCTCATGCTGGGCATGTGTATAGGCGTATGTATGTGCACACCCAAAATTCTGAGAAGCAAAAGGAGGAAAAGGGATTGCGGCATGACCATCCCTTGTGGGGGATGGTATCTCACTTTCTCTCTCTCTGTCTCTCTCTCTCTCTGTGTTTCCGGCAAACATACATGCCCTATAGCAAAAATCTCTCTCTCAAAAAAAGAAGAGATTCTCAACAAAGAGATTCTCAACAAAAAGAGAAACTAAAATGGGAAATAGGTTAATCTTATTAATGAATGATAACTATAGAAGATATGGTAAAAACACATTTAATTTGCATAGAGTAATATTTGGGAGAAAATTGTAAATAGGTATAAAGATTGTGTTTGTGAGTGTATGCCCATGTGTAGCTATGTTTTGTTTGAATGTAATACTTAATGGTCCATCTGGCATTTCATAAAATAGATGACTTATTTTTGTGAAATACTTTGTTGCAATGTAAGTGCCTCTGGTCACCTATTTAAACATAAGATCGTTGGGTCTACTGTTCTCACATTGGACTTTTGATTTTTTTAAATATCCCGAATGCAACATCGTTCTAGCATTCATTGTAAATGCCAGGTTCCTAATGCCTCTTCTCTCTGACAACCCAATGACCAGCTCCTGATCTTACTTTCATCGTTGGTGTCTATCCCCTAAACTACTCTTTTGTAGACTTTTTAATCAATTGGAAGCTTCCCTTATCTGCAAGTGGTTCAAAAATTCTCAACTATAAATCAATTTTATGATCTCATATTTCAGCTCCTACAACTTGAACGCCAAGTATAACCAGAAAGAAATTTCATCAATATGCAGATTACAACTACAAATTTGAATGCCCAGTATTCATCTAGCTTTGAGACTTCTTCAGTTTCAAGAAAAAAATATTTTGTAAACAATATTTACTAGTGATGCTGCCACCTACACCAGTTATGTTAAACTTTTCAAACCTCCTTAAATTTACTCAAATGTTTCTCCATGTTGCACCACCTGATATGTTTTTCACATTACATAAAACATAGGCATTATCAGATGCCTGAATTACTCACCACACAACCAAGAACTGTTTCTTCAGCTCACAAAGAATGTACATTTTCTATATTGTACTTGAAGAGTTTGGGGTCTGCATGTCCCATGAGATACCAAACTAACTGTGTCTGAAAGTTAACTAATTATTATATTCTATCCAAACCTCTTTCTGTTCCTATCTTCTTTCTAGGAAAATAGCACCCCCCCAGAATATATTTATTTTTGAATCATAAAAGACTGGATTCATCCTACCTTCCTCGGCCTCCCTTGTCATATTTCGTTAATCACAGAATGCTCTGTTACTCACTATAATCTTTTCCCAAATATCCTGTCAGTGTCAAACTTTGACTCATCATCGTTTGTGTCATAGACTATCAGCATGGCTCCCAGCTGGTCCTGACTTCCCACCTCCAAAAAGTTCTTTTTAAAAAATCTGATGTATATTACTCTGTGGCTTCCAAGTTCAACTCTTCACTATTAACTGCTATAGTGTTTTTTATTCAACTTTTATTTTTAAGCACATTTAAATCCTTGATATTTAAAGCTGATTAAAACAGAGTTGCTTTGGTAAAGGGATCATGTATGCGCAGGATTCACACTCATGTATGAGTACTTGGAGTCTTGTCCACCTACTTTTGAGATACCCTCTCCTAAAATGACTGTAATGGAATTCCAGAGCCTGGGTCACACAGTTATGAAGATGATAAAAATGTGATTTCTGTAGCATGAAGCACAGTGCCCTGCAGGTAAGGGAGTCAGCCCCCTAATTCTCGTTTTTTTTTTTTTTTTATTTGAGAGAGATTTTCGCTATAGGTCGCTTGCGCTCGCCAGACAGACAGAGAGAAACATAGAGACAGAAAGCAAGAAATCACTCCCCAGGGGGGATGGTCACGCTGCAATCCCTTCTCCTTCATTCTCCTCTCGGGATCCTGGGCACGCACGCACATGTGCCCAGCGTGAGTTTTAAGCCACCGGGTCCGGAACGCGAACCGCTGTCGACTACGTGGGAGTCCAGCGACATAGCCATTATGCTAACTGCTGGTTCCCATCCCCCTAATTCTCTTTGTCTTCCTGCTCCACACACCCCAGATCTCTTTCATATCCAGTTATTTGCTGTGACTTAAGCCTGATCTGCTTACTCAGGACTTTGCCTTCTTGCAGGGCTGTTTTCTCAGCCCTTATCTCCACAGAATTACTCAGCTCCCTCATAAGATCTCAGTAAAAGCTTCATTCTAAATGGCCTATACTATGTTCCATACTAGGAACTCAATAATTAACATGATAGCATGCTTAGAGTGTGCCACTGGGAAGTGAGATTGGCACCACTGTGAATGATACAACATCTGCCTCTTCCAACCTCACTTTCCCTTCTCCCTCCCCACCCCCGTCTAGTCCACATGACATGCTGAGAATTAGCTGCCCCCAACTAAATCATCTTTATTTTTTTTTTGTACAAGACAGCAATTAGCAGTAGTTATTAGTAACTGTTAACATCTCCAATATTATGGTTATTAAAAGAGGATGTAATATAATTTATTAACTTATTCAGATGCTTGTGTTACTTATTTCTGTTGGGCTCTACCATGTCCAAAACGTTGAATCTATTAGAGTAAATACCTGCTATTACCCAAAGTCAGTATAAGAGTTTTTGTTGTTTCTTAATACTTGGTTTATAGGACAGAAAGAGAAGATTTTCCTAGTACCCTCTAAGTCACATTACACAATTAATTGACCAGTAATGTCATTTATTCATTTTATTCATTCATACAACTGTTCATTTATTGAAACACATTAGATGCCAGGAATCCCTCAGGAAAGCTAAGGATCTTTTAAAATAAAGTAGGAAGATTGACAATTATATGATCAATTACATTACAATAAGATAAATGCAGTGATCCACTTATGAATTGGCTCTGAAGGAGCACAGGAGGTGCCCCAGTAAGCCTGAGGGGAAGAAGGGATGCGTGCCCCTGCAGGAGTCATCTGATTGAGACTTAAATGATAAGTTGGAATTATGCAGGTGTAGTAGGAGGTATTAGTGGGGAAGGATGGGATGGTAGTTCCAAAATGCAAAAGCATCATTTTCATATATTTAAATTTAAAAATGATGTCTCATTAAAGGTAAGTGCATGAACTATAAACATTTCATACTTATTTCTTCAAAACTGATCACTTACAGTATGCCATTTACTCTTCAAATCACAGAGATACATTGGTAAAGAAAAGATGACCCATTCTGGTTGGGAAAGACAAACTAATAAGTGAATATGTACAGTGTGTCTGATGGTACTGAGTGTGATTTGCTGAAATGAACTTAAAAATGAGAAAGTGCTGGGGCCAGCAGGTGGCGTGGTGGTTAAGAGCACTGGCTTCCCACATGGTTGCCCATGGTTCAAGTGCCGGACCTGGCGGCTTGCTTTCTCTCTTTCTCTCTCTCTCTCTCTCTCTGCCCCTCTCTGGTCAAGTTAAAAAAATAAAGAAATAAAGTTAAATAAAATAATTCTTTTAAAAAAATGAGAAAGTGCAAATTGAGGCTGAGGACGACTGGTAGCCTGGACTTCTTGTGACTCGAACTGAGAAAAGGGTCACTAGGAAGGTCGTCCCTGTGGACCCCAGAGAAGGTGATGGTCATGACTTTCAAGTAGTGGGCATGGCCTGGAGCAGGGATGAGGGGAGAGGGTCAGCATGATCAGAGTTCTGAGGACTTTAGGAGTTTGGGAGGAAGGCAGACGTCTTAGGATACTGAGAAGCCTGAGTCTCTGCACTGACTGCAGGCGGGCTTGTGCAGATAGAGGGGTTGGGAAGCAGCAGAAGAGGCGAGAGAAGTACCACGTGGTGAAAAGTTTGTCCATCATGCTAAGTTATGAATTTTATCTAGAAGAAATTAGACAGCAATTATGAGACTTTAAGCCAGAAAATAAAGTGGTATGGAAGCTATTATTTTATAAAAGGAAATGAGGATGAAGGTATAAAATCCAGAATATATTTCAGATAGAAAATAATGATATGATTTTTAATATTATTATTTGCATTCTTGTTAATATTATTATTTTATTTTCATTATTATTAAAAGTTAAAGTGCCTTCCATTTTTGGTCTCTAGCCATCCTGTTGTCCACCTGATGAGGCAATGATTAATTGAGTTATGCTGTTAAACTGTGCATATCAATAAGCTACAATATCTGTAGGAGGAATTTAGTTCATTTCTTGTTTTCTCTGTGGTCACACAGCACAAGTACTGAATGAGTTAGGCAGAAAAGGAGAAACCCTTTTTTGTCCTTAAGCAAGTTAATCAATTAAGAACAGAAAATTGTATAACGAAAATTATATAATTGGACCTATGGGAAAATATTATTTTGCTATATGACCTTAGTGAATGTCTTTGCCAAAAGATGCAGTTCATTCATTGAGCTGAGAAGAAACTATTATTCCTATCAAGACTATCTTGAGGATATTACAAGTATATAGGTGAATTAGGGAACCAGAAGTTAGCGTAATGGCTATGTCGCTGGACTCCCATGTAGTCGACCGCGGTTTGAGTCCCGGACCTGGTGGCTTAAAACTCACGCCGGGCGCATGTGCGTGCGTGCCCAAAATCCCGAGAAGAGAATGGAGGAGAAGGGATTGTGGCGTGGCCATCCCCCCTGGGGGGTGATTTCTCGCTTTCTGTCTCTATGTCTCTCTCTGTCTGTCTGGCGAGCGCACGCGCCCTATAGTGAAAATCTCTCCAAAAAAAAAAAAAAAAAAAAAAAAAAAAAAAGGATATAGGTGAATTTTTTTAACTATGCCGTAGCTTGATAGGTCTTTTGTGTCTGATAAGCTACTTCAGTTTCTGCAATGCAAACAAAGGTGGACAGGTTCCCAAAAAACATAAACTGAACAAGCTACAAAATATGTGACTGCATGATAGGGAGAGTCCTGGCACACAGTAGACCTTTTAAACATATTGGTACATTTTTTATATTGACATACTCATCGCTGTTTATGTAATAAGCTTACATATCTATATATGAGTGCTACAGAAACAAAGATGAAAGAATTTCTACCCACTGATCAATTAAAGTTTTGGATATCAAACATTCCATTTATTATACCTCTGTAGTACTCTTAACACTTTTAATTAGTACTATTAATAGCAATAATAATAATCCACAAATTATTTTACTCCAATAAATATTTTATCCTGCTACCCCTTCCCTGCAACCAAGGGAAACTCACAACTTTGAGTTCCTATTTGTGGTAAAATTACTGTCAGCAAAAGAAGAGTTCTGAAGTCTCTCATTTAATTGTTATATGGTTTGAATGCACAGGCAAAGACCTGATCGTACAAGTTTTTCTGTTCTTCCATTTGAATACTCTAAGTAAAATTTGGTCTTCAAATTTTCCATCTTTATTATTATATTTATTCACCAAGGATAAACATTTTTTTATATTTTTAATTACATCTTAATAATTGCATATTTAATTATTGTATTATTTTAATATTTTTGTATTGTCTTGTACAAGAATATAAATTTTGGCCCAACCGTGGTGGTGCTCTGTAATAGAGGAAGCCGTGTGGAAGAAGGGCGTTGGGTCCCAGGTTAACTTGGGTTTGCTAGGCCTAGACAGAGGCAGGATTGGTGTAGGGAAAGGGCCTGTCAAGGGTTCTTGTTTCCCTTTCTCTCTTTAGCTCTCAATAAATAAATAAACTTTAATTAAATAATACTAACAGTTTGAGAAATTCCAGCAATGCTAACACTTAGTACTCTGCAGAGGCCCAAATCAATTATTATTTATATTGTTGTGTGCTATGTAACTATTTCATTGTACATAGAAACTATCCAGTGATGTTAAGAACTTGCTGTTGTTCCACTAGAATGAAAGCTCTATGAAAATGGGATTTATAAATTATTTCTTTATTTAACTCTATTTGTTATTTTTATTTATTACTATTATTTCATTTGACCAAGAAGACAGAGAAAGAGAGTGAGAGAAGGGGAAAGTGAGAAGCAAGCCACCAGGTCTGGGACTCACTATGCCACCTGCTGGCCCCAGAAATGGGATTTTTTTTTTTTTTTTTTTTTTTTGGAGAGGTTTCTGCTATAGGGCGCATACGCTCCCCAGACAGACAGAGAGAGACAGAGAGGCAGAAAGCGAGAAATCACCCCCCAAGGGGGATGGCCACGCCGCAATCCCTTCTCCTCCATTCTCCTCTCGGGATCTTGGGCACGCACGCACACGCGCCCGGTGTGAGTTTTAAGCCACCGGGTCCAGGACGCGAACCACGGTAGACTACATGGGAGTCCAGCGACATAACCATTACGCTAACTGCTGGTCCCCAGAAATGGGATTTTTTAATCTGCTTCATTCATTGCTTTATCCTCAGTACCTAGGATTTAGTTTTACATGACTAATATTAAAGGTCCTGAATATCTATTTGGATTTATGTTTTAAAAGGAGGATTCTAGTTGTATATACATTAAAGAAAACACAGATAAACAATAAGAAAAAAATTATTCATAATCAATTTTCCTATAAACGACTGCTAATAAAGGTTTGGTAAATATATATGTATGTCTGTGTATAATTGTACATGCCAACATACATGTAGACACGTTCACTCACAAAAGCATATTGTAATGGACAGCCCAAGGCACAGACCTAGTAGAAGATGAAAATTGAGAACGCTCAGCCATGGCTAGGATTTCTAATTTCCTTTCTAATGGTTTATGAACTAATCAATGTATTTACTCTTAAGAGTTTGGTATCGGGGACCAGCAGATGGCATGGTGATTAAAGCGCTGGACACTCTCACATGGCCAACTATAGTTCAAGTCCTGGACCTGGTGGCTTACTTTCTCACTTTCCCACTCCCTTTCTCTCTCTGTGTCTCTCTCTGGTCAAATTAAAATACATGAATGAATAAATAAAATAAAATAAAAACAATTAAAAGAATTTGGGTTCTGGAAAACTAAACTCTTAAAGGACTTTTATTGAGAGGCAAGAGATAGGTTCCTCTGATTTATTTATCTTTTTTTTTTTTTTTAGAAGTTTTGCTATAGGGCACTTGCACTCACCAGAAAGACAGAGAGAGACAGAGAGATAGAAAGCGAGAAATCACTCCCGCAGGGGGGATGGCCACGCCGCAATCCCTTCTCCTCCTTTCTCCTCTCTGGATCTTGGGTACGCGCACACACGCGCCCAGCGTGAGTATAAACCACTGAGTCTGGGACTCAAACTGGTCGACTTCATGTTCAGTGACATAGCCATTACACTAACTGCTGGTCCCTTTATCTTTCTTTAGCGTCACAATCCCGCTTGAAGTTAAAACCCTAATCCAGACTGCCTGAGCTATAATTGTGTGACTTACCTTTGTTTTTGTTATCTTACAAATTGGGGATAGTAAGTATATCTATTTTAGTGTGGTGAGACTTTAAGAAGCTAAAGCCAGTAAATCATTTTTTAAAAAGTTTGTTGAGAGAGAAAGATAAGCACCCTAAATAGGGTTTCATGCTGTCATTTACGCATGACCTTCCCAGCCAGTCTGAAATGTAGACATATGCTTGTGCCTATGCAAACAGAATGAGCTGGGAACCAAACCCAATCTTCCCTATGGCTTCTGCATCAGGGAGTGGTATGCTACTACGGCACCACTGTTGCAAGGCCTAAATTATTTGAAAGAATATTGGGTACCTTATAAATGCTCAATAAATGTTAATCACTTTCATTAAATGGATCATTTCCCAGTGCGTTGGTTTGCATGCATAGCATACAGCTCCAATTCAACCTAGTGTGTGTTTTTGTTTTTGTTTTTTCCAAGACGCATACATTCTGAAAGAGTAGAGTTAAATTTAAAGAATATTATTGGGTTTCTTTTCAATGTGACAAATATGGATGGTATAGCATAGTAGCCTTTTTAATGTGTGATGGTTTAATTCTTTTGTCTCATACTGAGATAGAGTGAAGTGATTGAAAGTAATTCAACCAACTTTCAGTTATCTACCTGTAGACCGTCTGTAGCCTGCACTGTCTAGTATGGTAGTATGGCAGCCACTTGTTATCTGTAGCTAATTAAGTTTAAATTCATTAAAAATGAAATAAAATAGAGTTTTAGTTGCTCAGTAGCACCAGTCATGTGGTCATGGGGTCAGCAGCTCTATGTACTTATTGCTCCGTACTGAGCAAGGTGTAGGTGGAAAAGTTCCATCGTTGCAACATGTCGTATTGGACAGCACTGTTATAGACCAATCTTGTTCTTACTGCCTGTGGAATGAGCCCAAGTTTGGAATTCGTCTACTGTGTGACCATGACCATTTTACTTTACTCACTAAATTTCTACCTTCTCATCTCTAAAGTGGAATTGTAGGGTGACATAAGACCACTGTGTAAAGGAGCTGTTTGTGCACAGAGGTGTTACTGTTTCTTCACAGAGGTCACTCTGCTCCTAGAATGTTATTCCCCAAAGACCTGCACTTCAGGTCCTGCTCCTATAGTCATTTGTTTGGAGTTTTTCACCAAGGTCCAACAGATGAAATCCAGAGTATGTTCTCGGACAGATTTGCCTAACCCCAGCCTCATGTCAAGGACTGAATTTCTCTGCTTGTCCTTAATGAGGAATCACTATCTATTTTACATATATTGATTTGTGCCCCAGGCTACCTCATGTTGCTGCCAGTGTGTGTAAGCATGAGGAATAAAAAGTAGGCCCAGCCATGATGTTGCATAGACTAAGACACTATGCTTTGCAGGCTGAGACCACATGAGAAGCCTTGGCTCAAGTCCTAGTCCAACCTGCAGTCTGGGCAAGGTGGTGGCACATGCCTGTAATCCCAGCAATTTAGGAGGATTGTGAGCTTTAGTCTGGCCTGAGAAACACAAGGAGACTCTGTCTTAAAAGTTGAGTATGGGGCCAGCAGGTGTCATGGAGATTAAGGCTCCTGGATCTTACATGGCCAATGGAATGGTTTGAGTCCTGGACTCAGCAACTTGAAAATCATGCCAGGTTGTCTATGTGTGCATGCCCTGATTCCCAAGAGAAGTATGGAGTAGAAAGTAACAGAGTGTGGTCGTTCACCCCGCTTCCTCCGGGGGATTTCTTACTTTTTCTCTCTCTCTCACTTTCTCTCTATGTCTCTCTCCCCCTCTCTCTCCCTCTCTCTCCCTTCTTTCCTCCCTCCCTCTCTCTGGTGAGTGCACATGCCCTATAGCAACCTGAAAAGAAATTGGATGTGCTGGAATGAGACTGTAGTTACAGCTAGGAGAGTGAGAGAGAAGAATTGTGACAACAAGATCCTGTCTTAACAAACAGTAAAAAAATGCCTTCCATGGGACCAGCAGTTAGCGTAATGGCTATGTCGCTGGACTCCCATGTAGTCGACCGCGGTTCCCATCCCAGACCCGGTGGCTTAAAACTCATGCCAGTCGCGTGTGCGTGCGTGCCCAAGATCCCAAGAGGAGAATGGAGGAGAAGGGATTGTGGCGTGGCCATCCTCTCTGGGGGGTGATTTCTCACTTTCTCTCTCTTTGTCTCTCTCTGTCTGTCTGGCGAGTGCACGTGCCCTATAGCAAGAACGTCTCAATAAAGAAAAAAAAGCCTTCCATGATGGCATGAGTGGTAGGTTGTTGCTTGGTACTGGAAACATGTGGAGAGGCCTGGGGTTCAGTTCTCAGGTGAGACTGGGCACACTGGTCACTACCGTGGGCACACTGGTCACTTCTCTTGATTCTGGATCTCTGGGGGATGTGGGTCGTCTGTGGGGATGGAAGAATGAAGTGTCTCTGTCAGGTGTCCCTGTCTCTCTCTCTCATGAAGGAAGTGAATAGATAAACTAGAAAAAAAATTAAAATAGTAAACTAAGGCAAGCACAGTTGGAAGGTTAAGTGTAAAAACCATAAAATGTATGATAATATTAATATCAACTATTTGTTACTCTTGATTATCTATGCTATCCATCCTAACTATTAATATGGATATTAGAAATATGATTATATTATGTGATAAATTGCTTCATAAGTCTGATAAAGTTCTGAAAATTCAAGCAATATGTAAGCGTAGAAAAGCTAAATTACCAGTGTATTTTATTGCTCTACTAGTTAAGGAATGTCATTCATGTTATTAATTTTGAATATATTATTTTAAAAGATGAAAAGAAACAGAGGAAATAATGCCACAATTTTCATTATTTGAAGTGCAATTGTTTGAAAATAAAACAAACTGGAGCAAAGGCACTTATTTAATACATATCCCAAACTTATTTGCTGATCATTGAACCTTGAGATTAGAATAAAAAATATCTACTAGAACAAAAAAATTTAGATCATGTCTCAAGAAATGGAGTGTCTCAATTTCAGTACAATGAAAACCATGTGCTTTAAAAATATGATAATAAGAGGCAATATTGAATTTGATTAATACTATTTTTATTATTAAAATTTTGAGGAGAGGGACCAGCAGTTAGCGTAATGGCTATGTCGCTGAACTCCCATGTAGCTGATCATGGTTCGAGTCCCGGACCTGGTGGCTTAAACTCACACCGGGTGCGTGTGCGTGCGTGCCCAAGATCCTGAGAGGAGAATGGAGGAGAAGGGATTGCAGCATGGCCATCCCCCCTGGAGGGTGATTTCTCGCTTTCTATCTCCCTGTTTCTCTGTCTTTCTGGCGAGTGCATGCTACCTATAGCAAAAACCTCTCCAAAAAAGAAAAAGAAAAAAATCTTTGAGGAGAATGTTCATAAATATACATGTTTGTGTGGGTGAAATCACCTGAAAAATAGAAAGAAAAATACTCTACTTTAAGAGATAATTATTTCTAATAAAACAAATGTACTCTAATTACAATGATAATTTTTCATTTTATTTGTACTTCATTGTGCAATGTAATATACATGTGCATATACAGATATATGAGTGTCTGTGGAGATATATAATATATATGTGTGTGTATACACCTCCTTCACTTTGTCATGAACTATTTAAATTAGCATAACCAGGGCTGGTAGGTGACATGGTGGTTAAGGTGCTGGACTACCTTATGGCAGACAATGGCTGAGTCTCAGGCCTAGCGACTTACTCTCTCACTTTCCCTGTCTCTCTCATGCTTGTCAGATTAAAAATAATAAATAAATATTTTAAAAATAAATTAATATAAACTTGGGCAAGCCACAGAACATGCAAATTGAGTATAAATTGATCACATGATCTTCAGAACAGGTCTTTTTTTTTTGTTTGTTTTGTTTTGCTTTGTTTTGTCTATCTTCATGTTCACTTTCCATTCCAAATAGAGGATATCACCAATGATAGGTGGGTGAAAATGGCCTTTGTTAAGGGGAAATCAAATTTTGAGCCCCATCATCAGAGATTATTGATGCTAAAGAGTAGTGCAGGATTTCAGTTACCATTTCATTAAGGAGCTGAACTCAAGACACCAGGCTTGGAACCACCTGTTGGCATAATGGCTATGTGGCTGAACTGCCATGTAGTTGACTGCATTTCGAGTCCCAGACCAGGCAGATTAAACTTATGCTGGTCACATGTGCGTGCATGCCCATGATCCCGAGAGTAGAACGGAGGAGAAGAGATTGCAGCGTGGCCATCCCCCGTGGGGGGTGATTTCTCATTCTCTGTCTCTCTCTGTCTTTCTGGCGAGCACATGTGCCCTATAGCAAAAACCTCTCAAAAAAAAAAAAAAAAAAAAAAAAAGGAAAGGAAAGAAAGAAAGAAACCAGGTTTGCAACTTCTTTTTAAAATTTAATTTACATACGTATATGTACATATATTTTTTTTAATTTGCTGTAGGGCATGTGCACAAGAGAGAAAGAGAGAGAGGGAAAGGGAGAAAGCAAGCCGCCAGGTTTGAGACTCAAACCGTGGTCAGCCATGTGAGAGTCCAGTGCCCCAACCACCACGCCTTGCGCTGGCTCCCAGACTTGCAATTTCTTTTTTGCCATATGTTGTCTTCTGTGCTTAATAACCACAGTGTAAACTGCTTAATATGAAAAAGACTTTTCAGCATAATGAACTATCATGCAGACAAATTTGTAGTGGGAAAGACCCCCCACTCAGATTTAGGGAAAAGAAAGAAAATCTGAAGTGTGTAGTAAGGTACAAAAATTACCTATTTGAAGACAGATTGAGACCCCAGGGCCTACATTTAGAAAACTATCAATAAATGAAAAAATATGAACATTTTCTCTACTCAAGAGAAAGCAGACTGATCTTGGGGACAGGGTCAGATTGGGAACAAACCTGTGGGCATTCTCATGCACACCTCAAAGTTTACTAAGTCATTAAATGGGTAAATAAACTGTGGTGTATCTAGACCGTGGAATATTATTCAGCTGTAAAAAGAGATTACCAAGCCACAAGAAGACTTGGAAGAACCCTAAGTAGATGTAACATAAGCTATGTAAAGGCTATGTGCCGTATGATTCCAACTATTTGACATTCTGGAAAAGGCAGAATTATGAAGCCAATAAACATGATCCCTGGTTGTCAGAGACTGCAGGCAGGGGGGAATGAACAGAGACAGAGGCAGAACAGAGGATTTGGGGACAGTACAACTGCTTTGTGTGAAACCATAATGGTGAGCACATGCCATTAAACATTTGTTCAAACTCAGAATACACAACGGAAAGAGTGACCCCTACTGTGACTGGAGTGTGGATGATAATGATGTAACAAAGATACTATCCTCAGTGAGAGATGTTGATAACCAAGGGGGTGTGTGTGTGTGGGAGTCAAGGGGATCGCAAGTCTCTGTACCTTCTTTTTAATGTTGCTGGAAAGCAACAACTTCTCTAAAAAGATTAAGCTTAAAAAGTTAATAAATTCCAGTTCCATATATTTTTTTGTTATTAAGTGATTGAGAAAAAAATTCTTTGCTTTTGTATCTTTTTATTTGATACCCCCTGTACACCATTGCAAAAAGTGTATATTTTACCTCTCAAATTTTGCTGTGTTGCACTTGAAAAAGAGCTGATTAGTTCCTCAATGTGTAGATTAAATAAATGCCTGGAATTTATTCTATAATAAACTTTATTTTAAAAAATGTAAAACTGTGATTCAAATAAATGCATGATACAGCTTTTGGTTAACCATGTGTCATGAACATAGAATGGTAAATATTTCTTTTTCTTTTTCCCAAACAAAAAGAGATTTAGGACAGTAATATATAACTTTAAAAATTTAGGTGAAATATAGATGATATCCATATGCTCATGCTCAATATATTCATTACATTCAAGAAAGGCAAATGAAATTGGGTGGTTATCACTTTCATGTTCTTTAATTGCTTATACTCAGTTTTAAACCAGTATAATGCTGATAATTAGATGTCATGCACCTTCATTTTATTAATAGAAACAAATTCTCATACCAAGTTCTAAGTGAAATGTATTATATGTTGGACTTCCAAGTAAATATTACAACATGTTTTATTCTTTCTTGTTTTGTTCTGAGTGTTTGTATAAAAAAGTTAAACTGGACTGATTAAATCTGCACCGTTGGGAGAAAGCTGAGAAGAGATTAGCTCATCAGTCAGGAGGAGTTAGGTCATAGCTTATCCAACCATAATTCAAGTGCTGTGTTCTGCAAATCTGGAAGTTATGGTCATGTCAAGGGTCAGCACCAAAATGTCTTTTATCATAAATGAGAACAGCTTATTCCTTCAGCTGGCTCAGCTGTAGTTGGCTAGCTGCAAATACTCAGGGCATTTTTTTTTAAAGTTCAGGGTTGTCTTCAACTCCTTGCCTTTTTTGGTGTATAAAAATAACTATTAGTTTTTATTAGATACTGTATATAGAGATACTTGTCTGAAAACGGAAAATCCATTTATAATATATGTCTTTTGATCACTATAAACAGTAGTTAAATTAATGTAAAACATAGGATCTATTTGAAGTAATATAGACTTTGGTAAAAAAAAAAATGAAGGCAAGGGAACCAGCAGTTAGCGTAATGGCTATGTCGCTGGACTCCCACGTAGTCGACCGCGGTTCGCGTCCTGGACCCGGTGGCTTAAAACTCACGCCGGGCACGTGTGCGTGCGTGCCCAAGATCCCGAGAGGAGAATGGAGGAGAAAGGATTGCGGCGTGACCATCCCCCCTGGGGGGTGATTTCTCGCTTTCTGTCTCTATGTCTCTCTCTGTCTGTCTGGCGAGCGCACGCGCCCTATAGCAAAAAACCTCTCCAAAAAAAAAAAAAAAAATGAAGGCAAGAGGTAAGTCATTTTTCAGACTCTGGGTTGTGATGCTCAGTCACTTAGGTAAATTCAAATTTGAGGGTCTTTAAAAAATTTTAAGGATAGTATAACATAGAATAGGAGTAGATTAACATATATAAAAAATAGGGCAGTTATAAAACTCACTAATAGTGTATATGTGTGCACACGCCCAGGTGTGTGCATGTATATACACATGCACACTAGGTTAAGAGGTAAATTCTTTTTCTTATTTTTTCTTATTATTGACCTTGAATAAAAAATAGACTAAACAGGATAGACTTTTCTTTCTGGCTATAAAATGCTGGGAATTCATCTCTATAAGAATGTTTTTCATCTGTACAATGGGGATAATACAATCTATCTCGCAGGGTAAATGCGAGAGGTGAAATGGTATGTGATAAATCCCCATTCATGGTCTCTCTGATTAATTAGTCAATAAGTTGTATCTTTTATCAATGGCAATACTGCCGGTGATAGAACTAATTGTGGTATTTCACAAGTTATCAAGTTATATGCCTGGGAGTTTGAGACAGCTGACTGAGATAAGAGGTACTTGCAGTCATGAAGCAAAGGAAACAGATAAGGACAAGTAAGATGTCATCAGGAAGATCCAGGGTGAGGAAAAACAGGCTTGTAGAACTTTATTCGGTTGGGGGTACTTCCTCCATTCCAGTTGATTAGGAATCTATTAGGTTGTTGGAGAAGTCATGACACATTTTTGCATAGAAAAAGATAGAAAAAAAATACATCATGACTTTCCCAATAGCCCAAGAGTAGTTATTTGACACATTAGCTCCTTCACCTAAATACTTCTTATATTGATTGCCAAATGTACCTCAGTATTAATTGGGGTTTACCTTCAGGCCATGTCAGGTACATAGGATCTAAATTCATAGCCTTCTCTGTGAGATGGAACTAACAATTGACCATGAACTAACTTCTGTTCAGATAAGCACTCAACAGGTGACACACTATCCTCTATCCACTATTTAGCAGTTCTAAATAGACATTCAAGTCTTATACCCCTACCTGGGAACAGGCAGAGTGGATGGGTTTCAGAAACAAAGTAAGAATTGGAAAAACCAATTATCTTTAGTTAAATATTCATGCTTATCCAGATTTTTGTTGAAGTTCTCTTTACCCTTATAGGTAAATTCCTTCATGAAAAATAGGATGGCTTATTCACAGTAATGACAAATGTTTGACATAAATACATGTTTTGTGAATGAATGATTCCTTAATATATAAAGCAATATTGTGACAGACTCACATTTCTCCTTCAACTTGTTGAAAAAGGCCAATTTGTAGTATCATACCCAACTCATTTATAGCTGTCGCTACTTAAAGCAGAAGGAGGTGGAATAGGAAAGTGGTTCTTCATGCATTCAAACCCATGTCCCTAATTCACCTTGAGCAGTGGGATCTTCACGCAAACATCCTCTGGTAGCAGGCAGTGTAGCCCTAAGTCCCTGGATCCCCCAAATCTCTTCATTATTTATAATAGTCATAGAATTTTTTAACTGTGCTATATTGGAGTTCTAGAGATTTTGGTTATTCAATGCCTAAGACATTTATAGCTTTCTATATTCTCTCTGTGTTATTTTCTTCATATTATGTTTGAGAGCACTATGAATATTTTTTTTTAAATACAATGATCATTTTTTTTTCCAGGTCTGAGAATGAATAAAGGTGCCATCACCCCTCCCCGTACTTCCCCTGCAAATACCTGTTCCCCAGAAGTGATCCATCTGAAGGACATAGTCTGTTACCTCTCTCTCCTTGAAAGAGGAAGACCTGAGGATAAACTTGAGTGTACGTGTTTTTTTCATTTTATTTACTTACTATGGAGGGGATAAAAGGGACTGGATATTAATGAACTTACAATTGCATCTACTACAGTGGTATACGTTTCTGTTAAAGAAAGTGACCCTGTTTAACAATGTAATGTTCCTCTTAACGAGATAATTAGAAGTTATTAAGATCTTTTCATTTCAGGTTCTTATTTATTAAGTTCCATTTATTACCAATTATTTTCTGAGCATGTTTTGTCTGTCACATGACTTTTTACAAATATGTTCACTTCCTCTGAGTTAACAAGATGTTATTGGAAAGTATCCTTTAAGTTGTTTTGTAAAAGCATTTATTTCTAGTACGCGAGGAGGCCTTCACATTACCTTTCTTCCTTGGCAATCTCTCGGAAAACCTTCAGTTCTAAAGCACATTTTGGCAGGGACAAGTGATTTTTCAAATACCAAATCGGAAGTTTCACTTATAGGGTTCAACTCTAGAAATCATAAAAAATTAAACAATGACTGTTTCTTCAGAGATGTGCAGACAGAATTTCTACCTAGCTGAAAGTAAACAAGTGCTCTCTCTAATAAAATACAGTGATTGAGCTCTCTCTGGTGGCAAGCTATGCTCATTACAATGAGAGAAAATATTTTTCAAACATTCACTCTAAACCTGATCATTCAGTAATTTATTCCATCCCCAAAGCTTTTTCTTAATAGTGCTGACAGTGTATTCAATAATCTGATTAACTTGATTATACTGGGTCTTATTAAAATAAATGAAAATTCTTGCTACTGAAATGATAGTGAAGATAATAAGTCCACACTTTTGTATGTCTAAAGCAGATGTAAAACATTGTGATGTCTCAGTAGGAGGCATTTTCAGCTAAATTGAATAGTTACTTGTTGGTAACATTTTTCCTACAAATGAAGAATTTAGCATACTCTGATTATTTAAAAGTCACACAGGCTTAGGTGATGAATAAACCATATGAACATAATTCTTTAAATATACATTTATTATTCATAAATGTGGAATATTTGCATTTCAAGATTTATTTTGTATTCCCAAGGACCTACAGAAATCCCTCTCACTCCAAAATAAACATTAATGGTAAGCGAGTTTTTATTGAAGTGACAGCCAAAGGGAAAGTTTGCGCAGGTGTTATCAAGGCCATGTTTGGGATGATTGTAAAACACACACCCGGTGTGTTTTTTCAAGCTGCTGAGTCAGGTCCTCAGACCTCACAGTTGGCCTTGTGGGATCCAGCTCCTTTGCCTACCAGGCCAGGGGCTGGCCTGAGAATTCACGTTTCTAACACATTTCCAGGGTGCTGATGCTGTTGGTTCAATGAGCACATTTCAGGAAGCGCTGGCATATGTAGTTCCTTCTGTCCAGAGAAATCACAAACACACGCATAATCTGAAATGATGGTGCTTGCTCTTGAAATTGATCTGTTGTGACAGTATTGATTAGATTCTCGTACATGGATTACTAGATAAAATAATTGCATTGTTATCTGTGCGTAAAAAATATTTTTCCCAAAATACTATTTTATAAATCTATTTAGTATTTCCCATTATTTTTGATCTTCCCATCTGTGTTCTCTAAAAGCATTCTATGATGGTTTCTGTGATGCTCAAACCATTAAATAGAAACTAACAACCCAAAGTTCCTGAACTTTTTGCCAATTATAAGCCATTTCTTTGACCTTGATTTCCTTTACCCAATCCTAATTCTTCTCTGAGGATCTTACCTGCTGTTAGGCTCTATCTAGTAGAAGGTGCTTATTAACCTACTCCTATGTATGCTTGGAGAGTTTATGCTTTTGCGTGTGTGTATGCATGTGTACCTGTGTTGGGGGTGTGAGAGGATTCCATTTTCTCCTTCTTTCTTGGTATCAATTACCACACAAACCAGTGAATGTATGAGGACATAGTAGCAAGCCTGATTTCCCAAAGTAACCTTAAGCCCACGGAAGTAATATATAGCGAGTCATTCAGTCTCTCTCTGCCTTTTTGCATCCCTCAAGTTATCTATCTTCACCTTCATTTTATTTTAGCCGCCCATTTCTGTGGCAATACCCCAACCTTTGTAACTTCTAAGATCTGCTTTTATTGTAAGACTTTAAAATCTGCCAGTATACAGGACCACAGTCTATATTCACTTCCCTACTTTTTTAGTTTAGTTTAGTTTGGTTGGTTGGTTGGTTTTCCTCCTTTTAAATTACATAGAGCATAGCATAGTATTTGGGAACCTGGAATCTCAATTTACATTGATAGAAAGCAAACCATAGGTTGCCACTTGCTGTCTGAATGACCTTAGATTATATTAAAGACCTCTCATGATTCAGTTTCCTTAAATATAAAATGTCTACTTTACAGTAGTATCCATATTACAGGATAACTGAGAGGATTAGATGAATTAGGATTTGTTCACACAGATTCCTTCACATTCATTAGTTCACATAAATGTTAGTTAAGTAAAGTAAACAAACAAGTAAAAAATTCTTGACGTACTTTTGACCATTTCACTTTTCGAATTTCTCTACTGCTATTTGCCCTCCCTTCTTTAACTTTCAACTGACTTTATCAGTCATGATGTCAATTATTCTGTCACATCTTTGTTCGTTTGCTTCCTATAAGGCACATGTACTCTCAAGGCAGGGTAGCAGGGAAAGAAAGGGGAGACATCAATCCCCAGGGGGATGGCCATGCCACAGTCTCTTCTCCTCCAGTCTCCTGTAGGGATTTTGTGCATACTCGCACACACACCCAGAGTATGTTTTCAGACTTCTGGGTCTTGGACTTGAACCATTCAGTCTGCCATGTGTAACCATCATGCCACTAACGGGCTCTCACACTGGCAGCTTGAAAAAGACTCTGGGTGCATGTGCATGCATATCCAAAATCCCAAGAGGGACTGTGGTCATCACCCTGAGAGGCAATTTCTCTCTCTCTCTCTCTCTCACAAGTGCAAACACTCTATAGCAAAACAAAACAAAACAAAAAATTAATACAGATGTTTTGTTTCTTTAAATCCCTATTTCACCATCTCACTCACTAGGCATGAAGACTTGTAACTCTCTTCTGTTACCTAACACCTCAAATAATGCTGTTTGACTTTTACTTTAAAATGCATGGCACTCACATTTTAGATTAGTGTTTATTGAGTTATTAGTTATTTAACAAGAATATTTTTAAATTATATTTACTGAAAATATCATTAAAGAGAAATTAATGGAAAATATTCAGGAGTGTATAATTGATAAGCAGATAGTGAAGAGTAATCTGTATATTAAAGTTAATGCTATATATAGTATTAATCTCAAAGTCACTGGAATTTAACATTGAATAGGCCTTAAAGATCTAGTCAAACTTCTGATAGTTTTTCAATGAAAATACAAAAACTAAAGCCCAGAGAGTCTGGCTATTAGCTGTACTACCAGTTTATCTAGTTTCTATTTGGATCCACTTTTTTATAGTGCAGTTTTTATTTTGAAAAGTTGTATTTTGTTGTTTTTATTATTGTTTCCCTTATTGGGAAAAAACGAGAAAGTATTGTTCCATTATATTTGGTATCAGAAACTTTAAGCAGGTACTATTTTTCACTTCTCCCCTTAAAGTTTATTAAATAGGTATTATATGTAAAATTCATTGCTTCTTGTTTTTTGGCTAAGATCAAATATAAAATACAGTAAACAGGAAAAATATTGAGAATTATGATGATCTCAATTGTATGTGTGTGGAAATCCTCGCTAACTGAGGACTGGGGCAATAGGATAATGCTTGACAGACTGTCATAATGCCCCTCATTTTCTCTCCCTTTCTCTCCCACTCATTCTCCTTCTCTATCTCTCATAAAGGAAAAAAAAAAAAAAAAAAACACACAAATGAAAGAAATTCCAGATGAAATGCCTCTTAAAATACATAATTCCTAAAGTTTAATAACAAATTTTATGTTTATATTTTCATATCAATCTCATATTGGAGAAAGTACAAATCAACCAAGAATGTTTAGTAGAATATTCAGTGAAATAACAGAAACTTTCAAATCCTTGGAAGAAAAAAATTGCCAATGTAAAGAACTACCCTTATCTTGCATAATAAAACTTTGCTCTGATCTTTTAACTAAATACATGTGTGGGCACATAATTGTTTCTATAAGAAGTGAAATTACATGAGCATTAAAAAAAAAGTGAGCTAAACTAGCTTATAACTTTCCAGCAGATACCCACCTTGGGAGGCTATCATATTAACTGATAAGTTTAATACTAAGCTTATTTTATTTCTGCAATTAAACATCCATATACTTATATTGATTTTAAAAGTGAGATTGACTTGTTCAATGGTTTCCTTGACTATAGGACCTGATTCTATTTTTACATATTAAGAAGACATAGTTAAATTATAATATTTAAAGACTATATTTAATTTTTTTCAATATTATTCATAAATGTGGTTTTAAAATGGATGTGTTTTATAGCTTAGATTGATAGGTGTATTAAGCCAATGATTTTTGTTTGTATTTCTAAGGTCTCTAAGTTAGTATCCCTATGCACATTTGCTTTCCAACTTCTAAAAACTGTGTTAGCATTTTCTCCTCTTCTATTTCCTTTGTGCTTATAGATTTATTATGTCTATTTCTATCTCTTACTGCTACTATATTATAGTAATACTTTAATAGAAAACCGTAGTGAATTCTCTGTGTATCGTATGTTCAATACTTAAATGTACATGATTTCACAATAATTTTAAATTAGGAAAATAGTCTTCTCTCTGAAAGGTAAACTTGCTCTATCTTCTCCAAGGTCAAAGAAAAGTTTGATCCTTCACTTTTACTTGGCGAGACTTAGGGTCCGTGGTACTTAGTATACAACACGAGGGGTCCTCAAAGGTTAATTGAGAATGGGTATTTTGAAAACACTGTGAATGGATTTCAAAATGTTTTTGCCCTAAAATTAATTTGTATTTTAATTCTATTTTTCCACACACTTTCTGAAGATCACTTACATTAACTACAGCTTAAATTCTACAACTTTTTTCCTTGATCAATTAGCATTTATAGACAACTTTTCTTTCTTTTTTCTTTCTTTTTTTTTTAAGTTTTGAATAGGGTGTGTGTGCTCACCAGAGAAAGAGAGTGAAAGAGAGAGAGAGAGAAAGTAAGAAAGCACTCCTCAGGGTGATGGCCACACCTTAATTCTTCTACATTTTCCTCACAGGATTTTGGGCATGCATCACACTCACACACACCAAGTGTGTTTTTCAAGCCACTGGTTCTGGGACTTGAACCACACAGTCAGCCATGTGGGATCCAGCCACCTAAACCACCATGCCAACACCTGGCCCAATAGACAGCCAGTATTTAAAACATTAGTTTTCTATTTCACATAATAGTGAAGTAGGAATTTGAGTCAAACTTCCCACTGAAAACAATTAGAAAATTTGGACAGAATATATATTTTTAAAAAATCTGTTTGGGGGACCAGCAGTTAGCATAATGGCTATGTTGCTGGACTCCCATGTAGTCGAGTCCCGGACCTGGTGGCTTAAAACTCACGCCAGACGCCTGTGCATGCATGCCCAAGATCCCGAGAGGAGAATGGAGGAGAAGGGATTGCGGCATGGCCATTCCCCCTGGGGGATGATTTCTCGCTTTCTATCCCTCTGTCTCTCTCTGTATTTCTGGCGAGCGCAAGCGCCCTATATAACAAACCACTCCAGAAAAAGAAAAAAAAACAACAACAAATCTGTTTGGGGGCCAGCAGGTAGTGGGGTAACTAATGCACTGTACTGCCACATGACTCCCAACCACGATTTGAGTCCTGGACCTAGTGACATGAAAATCATGCTGAGTTGGGACCAGCAGTTAGCGTAATGGCTATGTCGCTGGACTCTCATGTAGACCGTGGTTCGCGTCCTGGACATGGTGGCTTAAAACTCACGCCGGGCGCATGTGCGTGCGTGCCCAAGATCCCGAGAAGAGAATGGAGAAGGGATTGCGGCGTGGCCTTCCCCCTGGGGGGTGATTTCTCGCTTTTTGTCTCTCTGTCTCTCTCTGTCTGCCTGGCAAGTGCACGAGCCCTATCACAAAAACCTCTCCAAAAAAAAAAAAAAAAAAAAAAAGAAAGAAAATCATGCTGAGCATGTGTGTACATGTATCCAAAATCCTAAGAACAGAATGGAGAAGAAAGGATTATGGCATGTCCATCCCCCTCCCCCCAGTTGTGGGGAATGGGATGATTTTTCATGTCCCCTCTCTCTCTCTTCTCTCACCAGTGAGCACATGCACCCTACAGCAAAAAATCTTAAAAAAAAAAAAAAAAAAGTTTTAAGAATTTCAGGTAATTTATAAACAACTTGGATTTATAAGTCAAAGTTTTGGTAGAAAGGAGCTGGTCATGTGCCACTGTTTTTAAATTGTGAATTTTATGTAACCAAAAGATAGAAGAGGCTGAGCAGTTGGTATAAACTATTCCTGGGGTCTGAGGGAAAAAAAAAAAAAAAAAAAAAAAAAAAAACTTAAATTCCAGAGAATTTTCTGGTAAGTATATGATGGTCTCTGATGGTGGCTTAAATTTGCATTTTCTTGGTTAATGCATTTTATAATGTATAAGAGATTCACAGAAAATGTGTATTATAAAAGAACTATGTGTTAATTTCATAATTATTTGTACAAAAATAACTCATACTTGAATTAATTTTCCACAAACTTTCTGGAGTACTCATATTTATGGGCCATTCATATATCTTCCTTTTGTGAAGCATCTGCCTTTCTTTTTTTATCAACTATTTTTCTAATAGTGTTATTTTTACTACTGAACTGTAGGATTTTTTCACATATTCTGGTTACAAATCTTTTGTCAGATATGTACATTTTGGAGATGTTTTTAAATGTGAGGTTAGAATATTTATTTTCTTAATATTTTATGTATAACTTTTTTTCTCCTAAGAGCATATATTTTAATTTTTATAAGGTTTAATTTACCCATTTTTTTTCCATTGATGGTTCATGTGTTTTGAATCCTTCCTTAGAGTCTTGGATCCCCTCAAATTTGTAGAGATATATTTCTATATTTTCTTCTAGAAGATTTATACTTTAAAGTTAATGTTAAAGTTTGCCATCCATTTCGAACTGACATTTGTGTTTAGTGTGAGAAAAAGTTCAAGGTACTATTTTCCATTTATCTAGCTGTCCCAACATCTCTTGTAGAAAAGACTTCTTTTCTCATTTTACTATTTGATACCTCTGCTGATAATATGATAATATGTGTGTGTTTGTGTGTGTATTTCATTTATTTCCATTGTTTTGTTTGTTTGTTTGTTTGTTTTTATCTTTTAACTGGAACTTCACCCCTCTTGAATACACTTAGTCAAGCAGCTCTTGAAAGAAGGTAATATAAATTCCTCTGAATTGTTATTCTTTTTCAAGATTTTTTTTGAGGGTACCCTAAGTCCCTTTTATTTCTATGTAAATTTTAGAATCAGCATGTCAAATTCTAAAACATGCCTGCCAAGATTTTGCATTCACTTTATCAGTCAATTTATGGAAAATAAACATTTTTAAAATGGACAGGAGCCTAGAAAAATAGATTAAGAGTAAATAAAGAGATATTATGGATAGCTAACAACAGAAAAGAAAAGGAGATATTGCTGTACATTCTGTAGATATTAAGAAGGTAATAAAAAATGTTGGGAAAAATCATTATGCCAGTAAACTGAACATTTAGAATAAAATTATATATTCACAGAAAAATATAATTTGTCCTAACTGACTAAAAATAAATGGAAAGTCTTAATATTATTATATTTATTAAATTGTTTAAATCAATAATTAAAAATACACTTTCCCCAAAAGTCCAGGATTGGGGCCAGATGTCATCTCAAGTATATTATAACATAATTTATTTAAGATGTTAAAAGCACAAGTCATCTAGCTCCATTAAACAGCTGAATATTCATATAATTAGTACTTGATAAGGTGAATAGATGGGTAGAAGTTTAGAAAAATCTTTTTTTTTAGAGAGGTTTTTGCTATAGGGCGTGTGTGCTCTCCAGACAGACAGAGAGAGACAAAGAGACAGAAAGCGAGAAATCAACCCCCAGGGGAGATGGCCATGCCACAATCCCTTCTCCATTCTCCTCTTGCGACCTTGGGTATGCACGCACACGTGCCTGGCGTGAGTTTAAGCCACCGGGTTCAGGACGCGAACTGCGATTGACTACATGGGAGTCCAGTGACATAGCCATTATGCTAATTGCTGGTCCCGAAAAATCTCTTTCATGATATATTAGTTGAAAACTTTCAGAACTTTCATATATGGAAATCCAAATCAGAAAACACAAAGAATAAGAAATAGATTTAACACAAGAAGATTCCCTTCAAGGTGCATCATAGCCAAACTGATAAATATCAAAGACAAATGCAATATTCTAAAAATGACTGGAAAAAGTCATTCCATGCAAACAAAAGTAAATTAAAGGTAGGAGATGTGATATCATATACAATAGACTTTAGGATGAAAACCATATAAAGAGACAAAGAAGGACACTATATAGTTCTAAAAGCATTAATTTATCAAGAAGATATAACAAACTAATACTGATGCATCCAATGCTAGGACACTTAAATACATAAAAGAGAGCAATGCCAGGTTACTTACAAAGTTTACCTCATTAGACTAACAGCAAAACTGTCAACCGAGACAATGCAGGCAAGGAAAAAAATGGGAAGATATATATAAAACTTTCAAAGAAAAACAATTTCAGCTGGCGAGATTATACTTAAATGGCAAGGAGAAGTAAAATCATTCCCAGATAATAAAAAACTGAAAGAATTCACCCAAAATAGGCCAGCCTGGGACCAGGAGACGACATAATGGTTACATTGCTGGATTGTCATGTAGTCAACAGCAGTTCGAGTCCTGAACCTGATGGCTTAGAACTCACACCAGGCATGTATGCATGTGTGCTTAAAATCCCAAGAGGATAATGAAGGAGAAGGGATTTTGGTATGGCCATTACCCTTCGAAAGTGATTTCTCACTGTCTGTCTCTCTGCCTTTCTCTGACACTCCAGAGAGTGTATATTTACCCTATTGCAAAAATCTCTCTTAATTTTTTTTTTTAAAATAGACTAGCCCTTCAGGTAGTATTTAAGGAAACATTGCATCTGGATAACTAAAGTGAGATCAATAGAAACAAGAGAACACCAAAAATTTAAAAAATAAAAAAAGAGTAAATGACAGGGGCTAAGTCTATACATACCAATAATAACTTAAATGTTAATCGATTAAATTCTCCAACTAAAAGACTTAAATTGACTCTATGGATGAAAAAACTGGGTCCTCTATATGTTGCTTACAAGAAACACACCTCATTGACAAAAGTACACATAGACTGAAGGTGAAAGACTGGAAAAAGTCATTCTATGCAAACAAAAATGAATAAAAGGAAGGAGATGTGATATCATATAAAATAGACTTTAGGATAAAAACCATATAAAGAGACAAAGAAAGACACTATATAATTCTAAAAGGATTAATTTATCAAGAAGATATTATAATCATAAATACTGATACACCCAGTGCTAGGACACTTAAATATGTAAAAACTCCTAGATCTAAAGGGAGATATAGACTGTGATACGCTAATTGTTAGAGATTTCAACATTCCACTGTCACCATGAGTCATCAGGACAAAAAAATAGAGAGAAACAGGAACTGATTGACACCGTATACAAAATGGCCCTGACAGACATATCATAGAGTATTCCATCCAGCAGCTACAAAACAGATATTTTTTGCATCTCCACTTAGAACATTTTAAAAGACTGACCACATAATAAGTCATGAATCAAGCCTCTATAAATTTAAAAGTATAGACTCTATACCCAGCATCTTCTTTGATCACAGTGAAATTAAATTTGAAATCAACAACAGAATGAGCCCTTGAAAGTACACAATAACATAGAAACTAAACAACCTACTCCTGAAAAAATTTAAAACTACTGAAGAAATTAAGGCTGAAATCAACAGATTCATTGAAATTAATGATAATGAACTCACTACTTCCCATAACCTTTGGTACACATCAAAAGTAGTCATAAAAGCCAAGTTTATAGCCATTACTACAAACAAGATAAAAATAGAAAGATAAATAACATAGCATCTTTTTTTTTTTTTTTTTTTTTAAGAAATTTTTGCTATAGGAGTATATGCTCGCCTAAAAGAGAGAAACAGAAAGCGAGAAATCACTTCCAGGGCACCGGTGGGGTAGGGTGGGAAGTTAAATAAATGAAATATAGAATAAAAGAACTCTGCAAAATCAATAAAACAAAAAGCTGTTTTTTTGAGAGGACAAACAATTAGCTAGACTACTCAAAACAATACATGAAAGGAACCAGATAGATAAAATCAGTAATGAAGCTGGTAGTATTACAACCAATTTACTAGAAATACAAAAAATTATAAGAGACTACTAAGAGTATGCCAACAAACTAGCAAACCTAGATGAGATATACAAAGATGAGGTAGATAAAGTTCTGGACATGTATTAGTAACCTAGATTGAATCAGGATGAATTTGAAAACTTGAATAGACCAATAACAGTGACAAGATGGACTTAGTGATAAATATTCTCCCAACAAAGAAAAACCCAGACCAGGTCCAGATGGCTCCACTTCTGAATTCTACAAAGTTTTTAAAGAAGAGCTAACTCTAATTCTTTTCAAAGTATTTCTAAAAACTCACAAGGAAGAAATCCTTCCAAACTCATTTTATGAAGCTTTCATCACCTTGATACTAAAACCAGACAAGGACATAACAAAAAATAGAAAACTACAGACTAATGTCTCTGATGAATAGTGATGCAAAACTTTTCAACAAGATATTAGCAAACCAAATCCAATAGCATCCTTAAGATTATACACCACAACCAGGTAGGTGTGAACTTAGGGATGCAAGGATAATTCAACATATGCAAAATAATAAATTTAATATATCACATTAACAACGAAAGATAAAAATCATATCATATCTATTGGGTATAGCAAAAGCATTTGATGAAATACATTATCACTTCATGATCAAGACTCTCAATTTAAAAAGGGTAGAAGAGACATTCTTCAACACAAAAATCATGTATTTCAAACCCACTATGAACACCATACTGAATGGGGAGAAGCTGAAAGCCTTTCACTGAAAACTGAAACAAGCCAAGGCTTCCCACTTGCTCTATTCCTTTTTAACAGTGCTGGAAGTCCTAACCAATGCAATCAGACAACAGAGAAAAAAAAAATAGGCATTCAGATAAGAAAAGAAAGGTAAACTGCCCCTATTCATAGATGATATTATCATATTCATAGAAAATCCAAAGGAATTCAAAGAAAATTCCTATTGATAGAAGTGGTAAATGAATTCAGTAAAATAGCAGGACACAAAGTAATTATACAAAAATCTACAGTATCAAAAATGAACAGACTGAGACAGAATCCAAGAAACCAATTCCTTTTATAATAGCCACAAAACAAATAAGATACCTGGGAATAAACTTAACCAAAGATATGAAAGACCTCTGCAAGGAAAACAAACAAACAAACAAATAAAACTGAAGAAAATTAATTCAGTATGATACACAAAAATTAAAGGGCATCCTGTGTTCTTGAACTGAAAGAAATAAGATAATCAAAATATCAGTTCAGTGAGTAAATTTACATATTCAGTGTGATTCTAATTCAATTACCTGTGACATTCCTCACAGAAATAGACAAAAATATTATAAAATTTGCCTGGAATTATAAAACATTCTGTATCTCCAAGGCAATACTGTGCTAAAAGTATAAGATAGATGACATCTCACTACCCAACTTTAAAATCTAATACAAAGCAGTGATTATCAAAGTAGCATGGTACTGGCATAAAAATAGACACATCGACCAATGGAAAAGAATAGAGAACCCAGAAATCAATCCCAAATCGTATAGCCTACTGTTCTTTGGTAAAAGATACAAAACAAGGTAGTGGAGAAAAGAAGTATTTTCAGCAAATGGTGTTTAAAAGAACTAGATATTCACCTGCAGGAAAATGAAACTCCACTCATCTCTCTCACCACTAACAAGTATCAACTTAAAATGAATCAAAGATTTAAATATAAAGCCTCAAAATATAAAAGTACTAGTAGAAAATGTAAGGAAAACTTTTTAAAACATTGGAATAGGCAAAGATTTCTTAAATAAGACCCTAAAGCATAGGCAGTAGTCCCCAAAATAGACAATAGGGATTACATCAAGCTAAAATGTTTGCCCACAGTAAAGGAAACCATAATTGGGGTGAAAAGACAATCCTCATAATGGGAAAAAATATTTGCAAATTATTCTTCATACAAGGGATTCACACCTAGAATATATCAAGAATTCAAAAAGCTCACCCATAAAAAAGTGAATAATCTCAATGAAAAATGGGAAAATGAATTGAATAGACAACTTTCCAAGGAAGACTTATGAATGGACAAAAGGCATATAAAAAATGTTCAAAGTCTCTTGTTATAATGGGAATGCAAATTAAATCCACAGTGAAATACCATTTAATACCAGTTAAAATGACTAGGATAAAAAAATAAAGAACAAGTGCTGGTGAAGCTGTGGTGAAATGGAACCCTCTTAGACTGTTGGTGAGAGTTTAAACTAGTGCCTCCTCTGTGGAAAACAATATGGAGGTTTTCCCAAAACCTACAAATAGAACTTTAATTTGACCCAGTAATTCCATTCCTTGGTATTTACTCAAAGGTTAAGTAAACTTTCAATTGGAAAGACGTTTGCACATCCATGTTTATTGCAGCATTATTCACAATGGCTAAGACAAGGAGCCAACCTTAGTGTCCAAAAAAAAGATGAATGAGTTGAAAAACTGGCATGTATATACTAAGGAATATACACAACTATAAGAAACAGTGAGATCCTATCATTTGACTCAAAATGGATGAATATAGAAGACATAATGTTGAGCAAAATGAGCCAGACTTTGAAAGATACACATTGTATATCCCAATTCAATTTGTACTGAGTGTCTGCAATCTATGACAGAGGTTGAGAGATATTAAAATGTGGCAGTGAAGAAGATGGCTGTGGATGCTAGAGACTTCCAGAAGGTTGAGTGTATGGTAGAGAGTGGAGGGTGGAGGGTGGATGTGAGGTACAAGAGGAGAAAGCATTTGACAGAAAAATGTGAAGTTCTCTGTTGAAAAAATATATATTAAATACATTAAAAAAAAAAAAACACCTTCAAGTCATCTAATTATTTTAATTAGCCAGAGAGTATGTGTGCTCACCAGAGAGCGACAGAGAGAAAGAGAGAGGAGAAAGCCCTCCTCAAAGGGGCAAGGTGATGCCACAATTCCTTATCCTCCAATTCTCCATCCTGTTGAGATTTGGGATACATACACATGTGCCTCATCTTTCAATGGAAGAAATGTCAAGAGCACACTGTAGAAAAGCATGTGAGAGTGTAGTTATTTTTGGATCCTTCTTTGGGAAACAAGATCTGTCATATATACAAAAAAAAAATAGTATGACCCACCACAAATCAAACCCCAAATTCAATTTTAGCACTACTGTTTCTAGGAGATCCAAAAGGAAAGGTTCATGATTTTGGCAAAGGCTAAGGGTTTTACAAAGGACATACAAATTACACCGTAAAGAAAGGTTTGATTATTAGACTTTTATTAAATTACCTTTAGTTCATGAAAAGGTTTTATTAACAGAGGGAAAAGTTAAAACTTGAGTGGGAAAGTGTATTTGCAACATAGAACCTAAAAATGTCTTAAGCAAAAAATATATTAAAACTTCTATTAATTAATAAATAATAGACAGACAATACTATAAGAAATTGAGCAAGGAGACCAGCAGATGGCTTAATGGTTTCATTGCTGGACTCCCATATGGTCGACTGTGGTTTGAGTCCCAGACCTGGAGGCTTGAAACTCATGCTGGGCATGTGTACATTAATGCCTGAAATCCCCAGAGGACAATGGAGAAAAAGGAATTGTGAGGCCATCTCCCCTGGGGAGTAATTTCTTGCTTTCTGCCTCTCTGTGTCACTGGCAAGTGCACACACCCTATAGTAAAAATCTCTCTTAAAAAAAAAAAAAAAAGGAAATTGGATAAGAAACTTCAATAGTCACTTTACAACAAAAAAGATGTTTAAATTGCCAATAAATTTAAGAAATTAGTTCACTCTCACTACTAATTGAGGATTTCAGTTTAAACCATAGCATTATACACTATCCCTATACCTCTGCCAGAATAGTTTAAATTAGACAACAGGCAATAATCAATGTTGGTGAAGAAATAGAGCAATTTAAACTCTCCCAGACTGTTCTTGAGAATCTAGTTTTGGTACAACCACTTTCAATATCTTGCAGTATTTACTACAGGTAAAAATTTGCAAGCTCTATGACTTAAACTTCCTTCTTCTCATTTAAAACTAACTGCAAATATTCACATAACATCAAAGCCATATATAAGATGTATAGCAATATTATTTGAAATCACCTAAGAATTACTAGAAATAACAAATTGGAGACAGCATAAATATTCCTCTTGTATAGAGGGAATAAATTGTGATTTGTTTTTCAAGAGAGATTTTTGCTATAGGAAACGTGTGCTCGCCAGAGGGACAGAGAGAGAGAGACAGAGAGAAAGCAAGAAATCACCACCCCAGTGGTGGTGGCCATGCCACAATCCCTTCTCCTCCATTCTGCTTTCGGAATTTTGGGAACGCACGCACACATGCCCAGTATGAGTTTTAAGCCGCCAGTTCAGGATTTGAACCACGGTCTGCTACGTGGGAGTCAGTGAAGTAATCATTACGCCATCTGCTGGTCTCAAGTCATAATATTTTTATACATGGGAATACTAAGCAAAGAAGAAAATGAATGAGCTACTGCTATCCACAAAAGTACAAGTGACGATCACAAACTGTTCAGTAAGTGATACTAAATTCAAAAGAAGGCATATAGAAATCAAGCTAATGGGTATCTTTGGAGGGGAGAGAGGAAATGATGATAGAGGAGCATGAGAGGGATTCTGTTGTGTCAGTAATATTCTATATCTTGACTTGAGTAATAGTTACATTTGTGAATTTACTTTGATAAGTTGTTGAAAGTACATTTCTCTGTAAGCGTAATATTTCAATAATGAACTTATTTTTAAAACTAATTTAAGTATAGAGTATCACTGGAGAGTTAGAGAAATGGTTATTTGATCAAGGGAATAAATGATTTGTTTTATACTTTTTTTCTTTTTAGTATTTTTCTGATAGGAAGCATGTGCTCTCTGGAGGGTATTGGAGAGAGACAGAGAGAGCGAACAAGTGATAAACTACCCACCAGGGTGGACAGCCACACCTCAATCCTGTCTCCATTCTTCTCTCAGGGTTTTGGACTTGCAACCACAAATACCTGGCATGTTTTTTAAGCATCTAGCTCCAAAACTCAAACCGTAGAGGTGGACATGGGAATTAGGCATCTTAACCGCCACACCACCTTCTGACCCATTTTGTACTTATTTTTTATAAAGCAAATAATGTATATAAAAAGTACTGATTTAAGTGATATTAAGGAGCACACAGAAGCACTGGGGGAGATAGAGAACACAATTTAGAGGTTACTTCTCCAGGAATGATGACCAAATTAAGTACTAAAGTTAAATTACTGCCTTGGGGACCAGCGGGTGGCATGGTGGTTAAAGTGCTGGATGCTCCCACATGGCTGACAATGGTTCAAATCCCGGACCTGGTGGCTTGCTTTCTCATCTTCTCTCTCTCTGTCTGTGTGTCTCTCTGGTCAAATTAAAAATGAAATTAAAAAGTTAAAATTAATTAAATTAATTAATTAAGATTAAATTAATTAAAATTAATTAAATTAAATGAAATTTAAAAAGTTAAATGAATAATTTTTTAAGAAAATTACTGCCTCTGCAGCTATCACGTGCCATCCCCAGAATGGATTCTGTATAACGCATGTCTGGGTCACAAGCATCTGGTTCATGACCTGAGTTGTGCCTGTTTGGTGGAGCCTGGGTCTTGAGTACCGTATCATTTCAAGTCATGCTAGTTTTAAGAAAAGGCATCCTGCCTTGTGTGTTTTCATTCTTGCACTTCATATACTTTCAACCATATACATATACATATACTTTCAACCCATAGAAGGACATTTCAGATGCCGCCAAAAATTAATGTCAGATTTCGCAGCCCCTCTTACGGAGCTCATGTTCCCAGTGAGACCTACTGACCAGCAGAGGGTTTCCACATATCCGAGCTACGTGAGGTGGTTTTGCAGTCACTACTCCAGTACAGGTTACCTGAGTCACAAATCTTCCTCACTATAAAATTTGGTTCAGCTTTTGTAAATCCTTGCCTTGGTCCTGGTCGTTAACTTCTCTCTCCCTTAAAAAAAATTTGCCAGAGCATTAGTTAAAAAAAAAGACGTAAATAAACAGGTTGTGGCACCTCAGTTTCCACTCCCCTCAGAAAAACATTTTTTTTTCCCAGAGGATGGATGTGTTCATCAGAGGAAGACAGAGAGAGAGAGACAGAAACAAAGGAAGTGAGAAAGCATCCCCATGTGGAACGGCCCTCCCTCCTTTTGGGATTTTGGGCACCCATGAATACATGTCGTGCCAAGCCTCTAGGTCTGAGACTAGAACCTCAGAATCAGCCACGTGAGATCCAATTATTTTAACCACTATACCGCAATCTGGCCTAGTTCTTTATTTTTAAAGTTTCTTTATTTTGCCATGAGAGAGCGAAAAAGAAGGAAAAGCAGAGACACAGAGAGGCAACACAACAGGATCTCCAGACTACTCAGGTAACCTGTACTGGAGTAGTGACTGCGAAACCACCTCACATAGCTCGGATACGTGGAAACCCTCTGCCGGTCAGTAGGTCTCACTGGGAACATGAGCTCCAGACTATGACCCCCTGCAACCCTCCTCTCAGCTGGCTGGAACCACAGGCATGTCCAGCAGGACCAGCACGCTGAGGGAGGTCTCAGGACCAGAACCCAGGACCTTCCCCATGTGGGTTCACTTGTGTTCCCACTGCTCCACAACCCAGCCTGAGTTAACTCCTTCTCTGAGTACTCAGTTAATTGTTCCTACATACAAAGATAGATAGATTCTTTTTTATTTATTTATTTTTTCAATCTGCCACTTCACTAGGCAATCTTGAAATGCTTAGCATTCACATTGTGGTAAGTTGTTTCCTTCCACATTTTATTTTCATTTATTGAGTGTGTGAGAGGAAACAATCACCATGACTGTTAAGGAAAACATTTAGGTCTTTTAGCCAGACTATGTTATTTTCCATAATTCAAGAGATACACGTTTTTTCTTTGTACGTGTGGAGTATCTTCAACATTTGTTTGCTTCTTGTAATAAATGGCACATCATAGTTAAATTGGCAACATTTCTTCTTTTTAGTAATATATAGGCTGATTCTGTGTCTCACAAATAATCCTTTCTTAGAATTACTGAAATACATTCATCGTTAAATGCAAAAGTAATAACTACTACTCATATGTGATCAAGGTCATTACATAATTATGCTTCCTAATTATCAGTGTCTTAGGACTACTACAGAAGTGAACAAACCCAACACAAACCCTCACTTCCACTCCTCTATTTTGACAGCTGCGTTGTTCTTCTCTGTTTATCTCAAAACGGCACCTGCAGACTTTCCATAGCCTTGTAGGGCTGTGGGCATGACACAAGGGAATCCTCCGGCGAGTTAGGGATCTCTGTCATCTGCTTTCCTGAGCTTAGTAATGCAGAGCCTGCTCTCCTTTTCCTGACGTGATTAGTTCAAAGAATAGTGACTGTATGAAGTCCCATCTTAGACTTAAACAAATAAACCATGCTAGCCATGATAGTAATACATTTTGTATGTTGACATTCTCCCTCAGAAAGAATTTCTTAATCTACACTCCTCTTTTATCTGCCATAGTTCTTGGGGGATCAATCATAACAATGACTTATATTTGTGTGGTGATCTATGGCTTTTTGTACACATTTGTGTTCCAACTCACTTAATTTTCACAGCAAAGGTGCATCTTGTGGCAGGCTGATTACTTTCATGTTTGAGACAAGTAAACAGTATGGCTAACCTCACATATAGTGCATGGTGTATCCCAAATTATAATTGATTTCTAAAATTCAACATAAGTTATTTTTCCTTAATCCCACTAACCTTTAATATACAGAGTCTGACAGTCCCAACCAATTCTCTTTTCTTATTTTTGAGTTTAATGATCATTTAATAAAGGGTTTAAAAAAAAACAATACTACATTAGTGTTTTCTAAATACAAGTAGAATTTGAGAGACTTTATATCTGATTCCCAGTATTTTTATTAAATGATTCATTTATTTTCAATTTAGCATGAGAATAGTAACCCCACAAATTAATTTCTCTGAACAGGGGAGGAATTTAGTATTTGTTTTCAATAGCAATGAAATATTAAAGAATATGCCTGAAACTAACATTGATTTTATTTGCCTATAATCTTTTTTTCAACACCTCTTTTATTCTAGTTATGTTTCGCCTTTATGACACGGATGGGAATGGCTTTCTGGACAGCTCGGTAATTTTTTTTCCTTCAAATTTTCTGTGAAAATTTCAAAGGAGTTTCTTTTGAAAAATGCAATGAATAAATTTATAGCTATTACCACCGAAGGCACACTTAATATCATTTTCATGCACTCGCACAGCATTTTTATCATTTGACTCTTTGAAAGAGAATGATATGAGGAAACTGTTAGGATTATGATTGTCCCTATTGAATAGTTTTGCTTGAAAAACATGATTTTGTTTTCCTGTACTGAAGTTATATAAAAAAGAAAGACTCCAGCCCTGTCTGAAAAAAAAAAAAAAGATATAGTTGAGGCTATTGCTCTAAAAAGAGTGAAAAACTATCAGTGAGGTGGGATAGAAAGCACTGAGAACACAAGAAGAACTTAAAGAAATTATAAAGTCCATTTGATTATTTTATTATAGTACCACTTTAAAAAAGTATACTTAGTCATATCTGCTTTTGAAATACGTAAGTATATTCACAGGTTGCTTTAACAAACTCTCCTTTTTAAAGTACCTCATCTAATTTTATGTGTAGCTTCCTCTATGTATATTTTAGTCCTGTACAGCAATATAAGAAAAAATGCCAGCTCTGTATGATTAACCTGGTTAATTAAAAGGAATAATTAAATGTTTAGTTTATTTATCACACATGGAAGCTACTGAGAGCTTTTAGAGGGGTGGAAATGAGACTACTAGTTCCAGTGTACAAATCCATATCTTGTAGGTAAAATCCATCTTAATACAGTTTCCATCTGATTGTCTATTTTATATTTGCTCACACTATGTGTGAGCCTGCTATATTACTTTCTGTTCTATCAAGGAAGGTAAGAATATTCATAAAAGAATGAGTCTCAGATACTGAAAATGTTGAGGTACACAGGTTCATTAAATAAACAATCGCTTTAATGTATTTAGTGACTGAAATAAGGATGATTTCTGACAATGACCGAATGTCTGTTATCATGTGACGGATTTCCTGTGGCAGGAGTCAAATGACTGTTACAAGCCAAACAGTGAGAATGGAGACATATTTAGATAACACTGAGAAAGACAGTAGTGTATTAGCTTCTCCAAAGAGAAATAAAAATATACAATTCCTACTATAGGAAATGACTACTACTTTGAATCAATGCTGTGATTGTGGGATTTCTTATGTTTAAGTCTCAGTAATTTTTCAAGTGTTATTATTTTTAAGTGTCTGGTAGTCTGTTTTGCATTTAGGAATATTAAGCTACATGGTCAATTTGCTCATTTTCTGGTGCCATTTTGCAGCTAGGAATTTAGATTTTATTCCCTAGATATATCAATATGCCTTCTGTAGCACTTTTGACTACATGAAAGCAAATTATACATTTAAAGAAGATTGTTTCATTTAATGTTTCTTTTTAATTAAATTGAAATGACTTTATGAGGCTTTTAGCCGTGCGTTGGCAACTGATTTGAAAATTTGGTCAAATGATTTCTTTGGTCTCTAGCCATTTTTTGTTAACACGTATAGATGGCTAGCAATATTTATAACTATATTCCCAACATAGAATAATAAATTGGGAATCAGTTTTTTTTTTTCGGTTAAACTATTCTTTTTTAAAAAATTTAAAGTTTGGATTTAATTTATAGCATTTTCTCGAACATATTGCCTAGTATATTTTCTTCAATAATAGATTCAATGTACACCTTCTGAAGTCATTTGTCTTGATATGTGTCACCTATTAGAGGCAAAAATGAAAAAAAAACATTGATAATGGGGAAAGTAACTACTATGTCAAATAATCATAGTTATGTTGATCATTTAGCAATATGCTAAACAAGATAAAATAATTTTATGTGAAAAAGTTTAATATATGCAACAACTGTATACATTAGATAAGGTTAAAATAAGCATTTTACTGGTGAGGAACTTGAATTTGAGAGAAGTTACATGACTTATCTATTGTTATATTTCTCAATTATGTAGTTTCTGTTCTTAAAAATACATCCTGGGACTTTAAATTTTCCAAACCATTAAGTTATATCTAAAGCCAATCTGGTGACAGATTTATAACATGCATACATGCAGGCACACAATGTTAGCATATAATGCCAAGGGATTTATGTTTCACAATGTACTATTCTGTATTAATATACATATATTAATATATTTCTAGAGCAACTTATCTTACATAAAACACACACTCTTAATTATATTTTTTTCTGGAGAGAGGGAGTATAACTTTTATTAGTTTCTCAGAGAGGCCTACAGCCCCTCTAAAAGACAACCTTTTTTATCAAGTTTCCCTCCTCATTTCATCAACATTAACTAAATATAATAGAACAGAGATTTGAATAGAATAATCTTTGATAAATATGCTTTTAAACCATAGTATTTTATTCTTTTGACATTTTAAGTTATACTATAAACCACCACTTTTTAAATTGTGTCATGTCTACACTTAAAAGTACAAGGATTTTACAGAAACCAGTTTAATGTTTACTGAGGAAAGATAGGGAAAAATTAAAATATTAAATAAACAGACATGAAAACTTTTAATTTACTTAGACAAGTCATCTGTACTAACTAGCAGTTTTTCAAAGAGTTGCCCTTTGAGCAGAGTGACATGAAAATTCAAGCTAAAATTCTATCCTTTTACAAAATAAACTATCCATACGCTTAGCCTATAAACCTTGACCCCTCTATGCATTTTCAGCAGAGCAAATTATCGCAATAAATGACCAGAAGTCAATATATGTTTTTGGTGTATCGAAATAAAAATAATCCTGTCAGCTCCCCTCAAACACTTCCTTCCACCTTCCACATCTGTTTTCCAGCCAAAAGGTCCGGATACTCAGTGACTTAAAAACTCCATCATGTGGGACTATAACGGTATGCTCCTGCTTTCAATGTCAGGACTTTCCAGGAGAAGAAACTCTTTCTCGGTATAGCTCTGCCCTCTCCTGGTAAAGATTTCTAGGCAGTGTACAAGTTGAGCTTATTTCTAGACTTTTTCTGTAGAGTTTATCAGACCTTGAAAAACTGTTTTGTACATACACATACATGTAAAGGAATGCTAGGGTCATATATTTACATGATTATATGAAATTTCACATAGAAGTCATTTAATGTTTTGCTATACGTGGAACAAAAACAATTCTTGTAACTCAAAGATGATGAAGTTACTAAGATCTTGTATTTCTTCATCTCTCTGCTCCAGGAGTTAGAAAATATCATCAGTCAGATGATGCATGTCGCAGAGTACCTTGAATGGGATGTCACTGAACTTAATCCAGTAGGTATATGAATGATTTATCTTTTTGGTAAATTCTGGAAGGCCCTCTCGTGTTTCCTCTGGAGACTCTATTACTACCATTTTATTTTGTTTGTAGAGAACTCCAAGTTACCATTTCTAATCAGATGTCAAAGCAAATTCTGAATAAGATAATAAGGGGTATAGTATATGGCAGTCTGAGGCTCATAGCAGTAACTTTCAGGGTCTTGCACATGGATATTATTTTGAATGGTGATCCTACAGGAGTGTGGGTGAGCAGAAGCTGCCGATGGACACTGCCAAGGTCATGCCATACCATTAAATAGGAAGATGATGACAGTTTTCTATGCACAGTTTTCTATGTACTCTTTTCTTAATTTTTCCCATGAGTGAATTGAGACGCATGTATGTGAAAATTACTTGCCCAAAGCTTTTCCACTAGTTAAAGATACAGCCAGGAATGTTTAACCAAGTTTAGAGAAATAGTATTTAGCAATGCTTATAAGAACATAAAGACTTCATATTTTGAAGAGATTCATATAAAAAGTCCAACATTATTCAAATATATCTTAAAGCATCCTTTATCAGAAACTTGGACTTCAGCTCCAATTAGTATTTTGGGGACTGTTAATAAGCGCTATTGATTTTAGTTTATTTCTGAAACCATTTAAATGTACATGAATCAAAGCAGTACAGATCAATTTTATTTCAATGCTTTGCAATTGATGGGAATTCAAGAGCCCTATTTATTAAAGAGGTTTTTGTCTTAAGGTATGTGTGCTTGCTAGAGAGAGAGAGAGAGAGAGAGAGAGAGAGAGAGACAGAAACAGTGAGAGGGGTCGTGAGAAATCACCTCCCCCCCACACGGTGATGGCCATGCCATAATCCCTTCTCCTCCATTCTCACCTCTGGTTCTTGGGCATGTACGCACACATGTCTGGCATGAATTTCAAGTCACTGGGTCCAGGACTTGAACCACAGTCAGCAACGTGGGAGTCCAGCGATATAACTGTTACACCATCTGCTGGCACCGTAAGAAGCCTATATTTTGTCACTCTTCGTTTTTATGCAGTTAACGGCGTGATTATTTGATGCAGAACTTTGATGACATTTCCCTTTCTTTGCAAATTAAAGCCAATAAAGTACAAATTATGTACAAGGGAGAACACTGCTCTTACTGGGTTTGGAATTTTTCCAGTTTCAACTCAATTAGCTTTTGTTTTGTATGCTTTGATATGGAAATGCGCATGCCATCTCACAGTGAGTGACAGATGTCATTAACATGTTGTTCTTTGAATGTGGAATGATAAAGTGGACGGTAACATGTACTTAGTTTACTACTTAATTCCCCTTCTACAATTTTCACTGAAATCAAGGGATTTCTTATAAGTTCTTCCTCCTTTTTGGTTGTTCATCTAAAACAGTTTTCTCCCATCCTACTCATCTTCCTACTGGTGGAAATTATTCATCTCTCAATCAACCTGCCTGTTCTTGCTGGAGAGTGGGAGAGAAGGAGGATTTTTTTCTTAATAGCTCTCAGAGCAGAAGTAGGCAATACTTACAGCAAAAATCATTAAGGGTGGAGATGGGGATGCAGACTTGAGAAAAAGAGATCTGGATGCTCTGAGAAAGAGGACAGTTGGTGTCTGGTATCCTAAATCTGTCGAAGACCTACTGAAGGTAGGTATTCAAAAAGTTCTTGAAAAAATGGAAATAAATGGGACCAGCAGTTGGCGTAATGGCTATGTCACTGGACTCTCACGTAGTCGACCACGGTTCGAGTCCCGGACCTGGTAGCTTAAACTCACGCCGGGTACGTGTGCGCGCGCGTGCCCAAGATCCCGAGAGGAGAATGGAGGAGAAGGGATTGTGGCGTGGCCATCCCCCCTGGGGGATGATTTCTCACTTTCTATCTTTCTGTGTTTCTCTGTCTTTCTGGCGAGTGCATGCCCCCTATAGCAAAAACCTCTCCAAAAAAAAACAAAATGGAAGTAAAGTATAAGTTTATTTTTAAATCCATGCATAGTTGTTTCATAATATCTATTTTCCATGAACTGTTTGAAAGCCCCTCATAGAAATAATGAACTCTAGCATTATCATGTGTGTTACTGATAAGTCTGCCACTCCTCTGGGTAGTTTAAAGAGTAGAAAATCAAGATGATGTTTGCCATCATGTTAACTGCACCATGTACCCTAATGCTTGAACAACTCCTTCATTTTAAAACAAATGTACCCATTGGCAGACTCCTGAAAAGTCTGCCTCTATGAATAAAAAGAAGTGAACATTTGAGGTTGAATGCAGTTAGTAGGAAAGACTGAGATGTCCTTGGAAGGAGATTTTATCAGACTACCCCAGGCTTTCACATTAGATTTAGTATGCAGGAAAATGAAAGCTTATCCACCATTGGAAACAAATGCTCTGTGTTTTATTTTTTTTTTCAGTTTATTTTTTTCTACTAATTCATCAAAATGACCTCAAGAATCAGGGCATTTTAAAATAGACCTTATGCAATTTTGCTAAATTCTAACTAATGTTGCCTAACTTTTGAGAATCATAAAATACATATTTCAGCATAATTTTATTTGTAGTTTCAAAAGTTATTTTATCCCATAACTGCAGATCAGTTTGTTGCTATGAAGAAAAATAATATGATTTTCAATATTTGCTGAGGAAAGACACCAAGCAACCAAGTATAAGAGTATTTATGCAAATAACGTGCAAACAAATCAAGTATTTCATGTATTGTACCTTTTCAAATCTTTGTTTTAATGCTCTTTGCATTTCTGTCTTTTTGAAACATATTAAAACTTCTCCATTACGGGGCTGGCAGGTGGGATGGTGGTCAAGGCTCCAGACTCTCACATGGCCGACTGCAGTTTGAGTCCTCAACCTGGTAGCTGGCTTTTCACTTTCCATCTTTCTCTCTCTTTTTAAAAAGAATAACAATAAAAATAATTAACAAAATTAAACATTAATTTTTTAAAACTTTTTTCCCACATTATATAAAGGCAGTGAGTTCCTCTCTTCTTTGAAGTTATGATGCCACTAAATGGGAAATACTTTGCCTTCCTGGAAGCCAAGAGTACCATGTTTGAAATCCCTGTGTGATTTTCTTAGTAATAGCACAAACAACAGTGTTTGGAATTTACCATCTATGCCATGGGTTCTTACAACACATTAAGTAATTTAATACCCACAACAACCCTTGAATTAAGCAGCGAAATTATCACCATACCATTAACAGATAACTGTATTATAAAAAAAAATTTAAAAAAAGAAACACTTTGCAGAACATTTTGGAACATTATATGCAAATCATCTTTTTTTTTTTGGAGAGGTTTTTGCTATACAGCGCATACACTCACCAGAAAGACAGAGAGAGACAGAGTGACAGAAAGCAAGAAATCACCCCACAGGGGGATGGCCACGCTGCAATCCCTTCTCCTCCATTCTCCTCTCAGGATCCTGGGCACGCACGCACACGCACCCAGAGTGAGTTTAAGCCACTGGGTCCATGACTTGAACTGCAGTCAACTGCAAGGGAGTCCAGCGACATAGCCATTACACCAACTGCTGGTCCCATCTGCAAATCATCTTCAGAAAAGAAGTCTGATCAAAATGAATTTGATCATTTAACTTCTTGCCTCTATTAAATTCTGATAGGTAATTAAAAACAGCTTAATTCCCTCACCACTTATTACTTAGCAAAGAATTATTTGACCTCTTTGCCATGAAGTTAATTTGTTCAGACATTTTCTGGCATATATATGAATCTAAGAAAAATAATCTGGAGAAAGTAATTAAAGACCACTTTCACCCTTAAATTAGAGATACCTTCAGCTGTTCATTGGAAAAATATTAAAAAGTGTAGCACTTATTTCTAAAAATTGATCCGTGTAAGTATCTATGTTCTTGAAATAATAATGAAGTCACTGTTCCCTCAGTAATAGGATTAATGTATTGAGTTGCCAAGACATTTATCCCAACTCCCCACTTAGTTGCTAGTCACAACGTGTTATAACCAATTCAATGCCATGCTTTACTGCGTCAGAGGAAGCTTATTTTACCGACCCATTACAAGTTTTCTCTTCTCGCTTCTATTCCAGATCCTTCATGAAATGATGGAAGAAATTGACTATGATCATGATGGAACAGTGTCTCTGGAGGAATGGATTCAAGGAGGAATGACGACTATTCCACTTCTTGTGCTCCTGGGCTTGGAAAATGTAAGCAGTTATTCTGAGATGGGAGGGCGGCCTGGTAGTAAGTCGGTGGGGTTCTCCGTTACACATTTTGATGATAAATTGATCGGGCCATTTTCTACCATTAAATAAGTAGTGATTACCCAGAACTTTTCCTAAGTGTGCCATGGTGCCATTTCATAATGACTCCCCGTGTAGTTACACTTCCCACAAACATATTGATCCATCTTAGGTATTACCTTAGGAGGAAATCCACACTTTCTCTTTTTACTTTTTTATTGAAAGTGCAGTCTACTTGTTTTCCTTTATGAAGTTATTGACCTTGTTTCATCTAATCTAAGAAACTCTCCAGTATTATTGCATTTTGTGGTTCTTGTGTTGCTCCACCCTATTCAATATATGCCCTCCCCGTGAAGGTAATCTTTGTTATGAACAACTGATACTTAGAGGAGGCAATGATATGTCCGAGTGGTTATATATTTATATATAAAAAAAGTATATATTTTATTTAAAATACATTGCCATCTATTTACTACCTATATTTTATATATATTTCATATCAATTTATATTTGTATATATTATTTCATATAGGTCCTTTCATATAGATATATTAATATATACATATATTTAATACATAAATATATTTTCTTACACATAGATATCTATTTTTCTAAAAATAGATATCTTCTCAATATTGAGAGATAGATCATGGAAAAAAAGTAACATTTTTCTACATATCAGTGGGTATACTGGACTCTCATTCTAGGCTGTCAAAAGTTTTACTCTATCAGTGTCTTTGGTGTCCATTAAATACGAGTCTTGGATAAAATAGATCAAAATGTAATCCAATAGTGACTTTGAAACCAATTCTTACAGACCCAGACTTGAAGAGAATTTCAACAATTATTCATTTAAAAATCAGATGAGAGTAATCCAATCGCGTTCTAGAGTTCTGTATTTAGCATTAATAGTGGAGCAAGAATTAATTATAATCTGTACGCGGTGACACACACACTTCGATCCCAAGAACATTAGGATGGAAAGCTCTGTGACACATAAAATATTTAGTTTCTAGATGCCGAACATAGCATCTACCTCCTTGCTGCTGACTCTAAAAGTTTTCTTATTTCTCGGTATCAGCAAAACTGGTTTTGCAGATATAAGGCTATATATACCACAGTTCCTCAAGACACTTATTAGAAGTCAGCTCTCAAGACAGCTTACAGTTTCTGTTTATGAAACATGTGATTGTATATAAAAATATGTTTGCACATATGGGTTTAGGAATATATAAATGGGTGTTAGTAGTATATAAATGGACTTAAGGTTTGGGAATATACGTGAGGCCAGGAATAAATACACTTGCCTCAGGAAATTTACATTTGTTTTCTTTTTACTCCATTCTTCAAATTATTATACATTCAGTGTAATCTTGCCCTTCATGAGCCCCATGAGATTTTAGACATGGTGAGAAGAAGGAAAATTAAAAATACTAAAAATCAAAATAATTTATTCAAACAAAAGATAATAAATATACATTTTAGTGCTTATATTTCTACACTTTGAAAATTCATGAAACAATATTTCTTTGTACCTGATGAGCTTATCCTGCATATAACGTAGTATCTTCTTATAAAAACTTGACACATGTTTCTATGTTATAAATAATTGTTTAATCATTTCATGTATCTTATAATAAAAGCATTATATAGATCAGACACTAATGGGGGAAAATAGAAAATTGCGAAACAGTTAGCATTTTAAACCGTAATGTGAAGAAAAATAGTTGTCAGATGATGGTATCAAGAAGTTGTAATAGTAACAGTTCCTTTGAATAGAATTTTAAAATTTTAAAGCAAAAATGTGTACTTTTAAAGGTATGTGTTAAAATTCTACAGGAGAGAAAGAAGGAAAATGCAGAAATGAGTAAGGAAAAAACCATTTGGTACCTGAAAGTGGGACAGGAAGGAGCAGAAAAGGAGACTTAGTCACTTCTATTTTAAAAATCGTGGAAAAATTTTAGAAAGTATGTTTTCTGTACATAAATTTATTTAGAAATTATTAAAATTTAATTGATAAGAATAGATATCTGTGATGGTATAAAGTAGCATGCATGATAGAATCCACAAATCTATATGGATTTAACACAGAGTATTTTAAACAAATATGATACATCATTAGTTTCTTGTACAGCATAAGTTTATTTCCAGTTGGATGACAATTATTTGCCTTTAATATCTATTCACTCCATTATGCATAGTTTACTTTATAATTATAATTTTAAATTTACAGTTTATTGTTTTAGTGAAGAGTGTTAAGAGTGCAATAGGAGAAATCAGTCCAGGTTTCATAAATAAAGAGTAATACGAGCTGTTCTCCACCACCGTGTTTCCAGTGTTGGCCACTAGATGGCAGGACGACATTGTTTAAAATTAGGAGAGCATTTTTAAATTGAAACGATTGGATTTTTGTTCCCTGTAAAGAACCATCCTAAAAGATGAAATTTTCCTTTTCTTTAGCTTTTTAAAAAAAGAATGAAGCAAATCTATTCCTAATTGCCTTTTAATAAAGTATATGAGCCATGTAATCATGTGTAATGATGACAAAATAGAGCATCCATTTGTTAGAAATACCTATTTAATTCTAAGACATGGCAAGTGTTTTAAAAAGCAGGAATAACATCAAGACAACTGAATGATGAGGGTCTTTTTTAGTAATTTAGATCGATTTCCTTTGTGTAGGTAGTGAATGTGCTACGTTATTACCTGTAGAGGATTTGCTCCACGGTGCCATCTTACCCCTTTGCATATTAAATCAGAAATCTAGATGTTTTAACTTGAAGTTGGCCATCCATTGTGAAGCCTGTCTTGTTATGTTGTCCTATTTATTCTTGTCTGTTGTCAATTATGAGCTCGGGGAGTAGATCCTAATTGATAGTGCATGTTAAATACCACAGTGTATTTGAAAGTGACTGCGGCAGGCCAGCCCAATTACACAGATAAGAATGCTGTCCTGGGAGAGTAAGCTTCACCTCTCATATAAGGCATAAAAGTTATAATTTCATTGCAGTTTATTTTCCTCCACCAACAGAATTTAAAAAGCTACTCAATTTTTCATAATATACATTGGGAGCAAAATCAGAAATGTAGTTATCTAAGACTTGATTCTCTACCAAATACTAGTGAGCAGGAGTGATTTTGTTTTTCTTACAAGAGGTTCTGCAAACTTGACACGACCAAGATAGACTGGTTAGAATGATATACGGTCTTGGCATTACTTACATCTGATGGAAGATTGAGAGTTTGGAGGGTTTTGTATGTTTGATTACCACAATGGAAAATTTATACCCAAGACTTACTCATTCTTCCTTCAGTATTCATTACATTGAAGAGTTGTTTTTTAAAAAGTTCCATTTAAGGAAAATGTTTTTCTTTGTTAAGTAACCGTAACTAGCAATAGCCTCTGTTCCAGCAATGGGAAACTGTCTAAAAGGGAAAGATATTAAGTAATTTAGGCTTCGGAGCCAGAAGGTCTCTATCACAACTATCCCCCTCTGTTGTCACAGCACACAAGCAATCACAGATCATATGTAAGGGAACCAGCAAGGCTATGTTCCAGTCCAACTTTATTTACAAACCAGGTTGCTCGCCAGCAATGCCATAGTTTGTCAATTACTGACCTATTCTGTCACTAGCATATTACGTGATAAACAAAAGAATTTTCATTTATTTTTGATCATTCATGAATAAGGAATTCAATACCTTTTACTTAGTATAATCAGACAATCATAGCAAGACATGAGAACCGTCAGAGAGAGCAGATGAGCAATGAACATCAGCAAACTGATCTTCGGCCTGGCTCTGTTGTTAACTAACTAGGTGGTGGTGTGCCAGACGGTTGCCATTTCTAGAAAAATGAAGTTTGTCAAGATCTTGTCTCTCCTCTCTCCTTTTATAATCCTCTTCTACTTCAAACATTCCTTTTCCTACATGAACACCATAATGAGTAATGCTTTAAGTTTTGAAATCTATAATCTTGGATCTGCCATTGAATTTTTCAAGGGAATTTCCAAATTCATATTATCATCAAAACAAGAATACACTTTTTTTTTTTTTTTTTTTTTTTTTTTTTTAGGTTTTTGCTATAGGGCACTTGCTGAACAGACAGAGAAACAGAGAGAAGGAAAGTGAAAAACCCACTTCCCTCCCCAGTGATTTCCATGGGGAGTGATATTTTATAATTTTTCATTTATATTTTGGTCACCCAATATGTGCTTAGAGAATTCTGGTCTTTAATTCCTATAAATATCTTGAACTTTGTCTTTGAAATGGTTTAGGGTATATTTTTGCCTGACTCAATAAAGCAAAATGCAATGTGTTCTTTTATATAATTTCTGACTGATGGAGAAGAGAGGATATACTTTTAAAAAAACTATATTACATTTAGAAAATTGATGTTTTACATTCCAATTTTAAAACTTTTAATTTGGGTTACTTTTTTTTTTTTTTTTTTTGGTTCAGCTGTCTATACATCACTCAGTTTAGAAAGGAGTTACAAAACTAGACAAATCCAACAGTTCTTGAGTCTCCAGATCAGTTCATTCAAGGAAGATGACTATGTAGTGTTCTGTGTGGTTGCATTTGACTTTGAGTGTTAGGAATGGCAAAGACCCAGCCTGGTTTCAGAAAGTGAGATCTGAAGATAAGCAATTGGTCGCAACTCCAGCCAGAATTCTGTCTTCCTTCTCTTTGCTTGTCCCTATTATAGCTCATCTTTTTGTCTAAAGGAGCAGTTTCTTTCAACTGCTATAATTTTTTTGAGACCTTGGAGAAAAGGTCATTTAATGGGCCTTATTATTTAACAAGTCAAAAGGAATTTGCCACATCAGTTCTTCTTTGTGTTATATGTAAATTAAGTCAGCTGGAAAATGGCTAGGTAGGAGGATTTGTGTTGGGACATCAGTGAAACTTATTCTTGAGGTCTCTTGAAAAAATAATATTATTTATGATAGCTTTACTGCACTTGAACATTATATGTGCTTCTGGAAGTATTTGGGGAAAAATTAAAACTTTAGAAATCTCTAGAATAATGAAATCTGTTTTAAAATGTTCCAAAGGGCATTCTTCTCTTTGAATCATCTTTTTGATGTCTAGGGAACTGAACATTGAGGAGGAACATGAATGTTGCAACTAGTTTAGGATTCGTTAAGCATTTCTCTTTGTCCTAAGCACGGAGCAGAACCTTCATTTTAACATAGAGCATTATGTCTAGTGATAGAAAGAAAAGCACATTTTGTATGAAATAATGTTAAGGAGGATACAAATCTCCTCCTCATTCTTTTGGCTGAAACATTGGGATGTTACACAACCCAACCCAATGATGATAATAATATTTGCTGTTTATATAACACCAGTCTTCTGAGGAGCTAAATTAACTTCACAGATGTTGTATAATGAAACCTAACACCACAGCCTGGAAAAGGAAAGTGGGTGCTTTCTTTTTATTAGAGAGGAAAATAAGAAGAAATGTGAAATAGGTTATCCACATTTTCTTAGTAAGCCAGGTATCAAGTTGTCAGGATACTCTGTTCATTTCTCATATAAAAAATAAATTTCTTTTATGGCAATAAATATTTATTTGCAGTGGAGCTGCTAATAGGAATACGCTCTACTGGCTGATAGAATATAGTAATAGACACATTTTCCCCCTCCCCCACTCGGTTTACATTCTAAATAAAACAAACAAGACAAGACATGATAACACAGAGAGTTAGAGTATAATTCGCACTGCTGAGAAGTAGTTGGCTTCTGGTTTCAATTTATTCTCTTAAAGAAGTCACATACATATTTCATCCCATGCATATTTTGGCAATATATCCGGCTAAGAGCTACAAAGCTCTTTAATTTGTTTTTTGGTAAAGTACTTTATGCCGGGGTAATGGATTTACACATCAGTTGCAGCCTGTGACATGGCTAAGTGTTCTGATTGACAGAACACCCACGTTCAGACTTGTTTGTTTTTTGATAAGGAAAATGCCAGCTAACTTAGTCCATATGTGCTCTTCAACAGGATGAGGCTTACTCACATGTAATGGACAGTCATTTAAAAATAAAATGGCAAGGATGATAAGACTAGCAATGCACATGAAAATTAGATTTTTTTCCTTTTTTATTTAAAAATATTTTAAAGCATTTAAGGGATTTTTTAAAATTTTTACACGTTCAATCACTGTGTATCATGACAGCATGCCAAATGAATTTTCCCAGCATGAATATACTATATATTTGTCCAGTTAAAGATATCAAACATGTTATCATCAACAGATAATTTTCCATTTTCATGTCTCTTAAATGTTTTGCTTTTTTCTTCTCCCCTTGATTCCCTTCCTTTTACCTGCCTCCATTTCTCACCTTTTTCCCATACTGCCTTTAGGGTAGAAAGTTCATTAAATTAAAATTTTTTAAATCAGTAACACCATATATTTTCGCCTTTTTTTTTTTTTTTTTTTTTTGAGAGGTTTTTGCTATAGAGCATGTGTGCTCGCCAGGAAGACAGAGAGACAGAGAGAGAACAGAAAGCAAGAAATCACCCTCCAGGGGGGATGGCCACACCACAATCCCTCCTCCTCCATTCTCCTCTTGGGATCTTGGTTACACATACACACATGCCCAGCATGAGTTTTAAACCACCGGGACTGGAACTCGAACTGCAGTCAACTACGTGGGAGTCCAACAACATAGCCATTATGCTAACTGCTGGTCCCGCAATAGTACCATATTTAAACTTTTACATCAGGATTTTTACTTTTTATTTGGTGGAATATAATTTTTTCAATATTTATTTATTTATTTATTTATTTATTTATTTATTTATTTATTTTAATTTGTCAGTCTGCACATGTGCTTAGCAGACATAGAGTGGGAGAAGGAGAAAGCACCCTTCAATGGCAGGAGGGGTGAGGTGGTGTCGATCATGCCACAATTCCTTCTCTTCTATTTCTCCATCTTGTTGAGATTTTAAGCATGCACACACATTGCACCCTACATGTTTTTCAAGCCACTAGGGCTGGGATTCGAACTGTGCAATCAGTCATTTATGTGGCTCCTTAACTACTAGACAATGGTGCCAGCTTGAGGGAATATGATTTTTAAAATATTGACAGTTTGGAAAATATATCAAAGTTAAACATATATATTCTATTCACATTATAAAGCTACTAGAAATGTTATGAGTCACTCAAGCCAGAAGTCGATCCAGAAATTACTACAAACTGTTGAAGCTTTGGAAGAACATTGAAACACTTATGTCTTCTGAATTTCCCTCCATAATACCTTCTGCATAGCTCATTTTGCTGAGAACTTGTTAGTCCTTTGTCAGAAAGACAAATCTGAGGGTTGTCAAATAGTTGAAAGAATCTGATATTTGCCCTCCTTCCAAGTTAATGTGTTAGCTTGCCACAGTTCCATGAACACTAGAAGAGGACATGAGACTCGGAGGGCAGAGACAATGTTACTTACAGCAAATCTTGCAGCAGGGACTTTCATGCTTCTCCTGTGAATGATGGAATGCAACTTAGATCATTGCTGTGCATCACAACAGAGCTTAGAACCTCTGGATTAGGGAAATTAAATCTTTTCCAAGGCAAACAAACCTGTTGAACCTTTGTCTAGAACGGAGAGATTATCTTTTATCTCACTGGTCTGTGAGTAGACCTGACCTCTCCTTTGGAGGAAGACACATCTCTTTTATCCCAGGCTATTTGTTCTTTAAATATCTTTGAAAAGATAATCTGCCACTCACGCCTCCCCCCAAAAAAAGATAAAGAGAGTGCTTCTGTTTGCAAAACATGCAGAAATTCAAGAGCCCCATGGAGAATTATCTCCCAGGAAGCATTTTCATTAATATTTCATGTTATGATGCAAATTTGACATTTCTGGTTCTAATATAAGGATTAGTAACTATAGATTTTCTCTGGTATTGCAAATGTGTTGGCTTATTTCTTGACTAGGAATAGGAAAAAGTGGTTAGGACTGTTGTTATTGATATTTTATTAACAAGAGACACAAGATCATCTGGATAGGTTTATATTTTTCTTGTGCCACAGAATAATTTTCAGTGCCCTAGCATGTAGTAGGCTCTCTAGTAGGTAGTAGGTTCTTAAATATTATTATGTGAATGTATTCTAATTAATATAACACTTTGGCTAACCTGAAAAAATTATGATCTCTGATGGTTTTAGTACAATTTTAATAAATGATGTCTAAAATTAACATGTTTGATATAATTGAGTGGAGTACGAGAAAAATACATGTGGATAAATAAAATGGCAGTAACAAAAGCAATTACATATAATAAGCTCATATAATATTTTGACCTTACAAGGAGCTCAGAAGCTACACCAATGTCATATTATTACATTTTATTCTAATCTTGAACAATATAGAAGTGAGTAAACACATTTTTAAAAAGCCGTTATTATGATATTATATTAAGTTTGATTCATAAGAGTAAATAATAATTTCAGTATTTTTATTAACATAGGAATGAATTTAAACTCAAAGTTCTATATAGTGACTATTATAGTGACTATTATAAATATCTATAGTGACTATTATAAATAAGCAGTAATATGGTTTTAACATTTTTATCATCTTTGTGCGAGAATAAAATCAAATTTTACAAAAGAGGGATAAACAAAATCATAATGTAATCAAGTTCTTAAAAGTGTTTGACTTTTGGAGCCAACAGATGGCGCAGTGGTTGCATCACTGGACTCCCACAGGGCTGACCGGTGTTCGATTCCTGGGCCCGGTGGCTTCATAATCACACTGGATGTATGCTCATGCATGCCTGGGATTCCAGGAGAAGAATGGCAGAGGAGATATTGGGGTGTGGTCATCCCTCCTGGGGGAGGGGGTGATTTCTCACTTTCTCTCTCACAGTTTCGTGTTCTCTCTCTCTATCTCTCTCTCTCCTCTCTCTCTCTCTCTCTCTCGTGAATGCATTCACCCTAAGGCAAAAAACCTCTCTCAAAAAAAAAAAAAAAAAAAGCATTTAACATTCAAAACTTCCTGTTTGAGACATGCAACACTATAATAACAGAAATTATAACCTCTGAGGAATCCCCATATAAGGCCCTAGACTCGGTGTAGCTTTTCTTTAAGTATTGCTGATATTCATCCCACCCCCATCCCATCCCATCCCTCTGCCTCCTCATAAGATCTAACCAGAATTCTGCATATTCCTATAAAAAAGCAAGGGTTCCTACAGTCTTCGCAAATTTTCATTCTCTGGCTCTTCTACTCAAGAATATTTTCTCTCTCTATTCATTTATTTGTTTATGGAACTGTGCTAAGGAGCGAGTATTCAAAGGCAGGCAGACACATCCCTGTTCGTAAGGAGTGCCCAGTTTGGCAGGTCATCTGGAGGGCTGGGGTATGCTGTTGAACTGTTGACAAGAGACAAGAGTTCCTGGGTTGCTATAGCATCCGAGGTTTGTCAGCACTAGCTTACTCCACTGGAGCACGTGTGTTTTTCTAAAGACTCTGTGGCGATCTTGGGAGCAAGTCAGAGATGAAATAACAGATTGTCTTCAGATGCTTTAGTCCAGCTCTGAATTTTGCTGGCACTGACATACTCGACTGTTTATTTCATCAAGTGAAATCTGTTTCTCGTGCATCCTGTGCAGAACGTGAAGGACGACGGGCAGCACGTGTGGCGACTCAAGCACTTTAACAAGCCTGCCTACTGCAATCTCTGCCTGAACATGCTGATTGGCGTGGGCAAGCAGGGCCTCTGCTGCTCTTGTGAGTATGCGTGCTCCTCCTGTGTGTGCTCCTAAGAACACCATCACCTTGACTGGGGAAAGGCTGACTCCATGGACAAGTCCTGTTTGGAGACACAGGCCTAAGAAATACTCCAGACCTTTCCTGTACCTGTAATTTAGGTTTCCTCCATAATATGTTTCTGAAGCTTCCATTTTGGGCCAGTTTCTTTGGAAATAAACAAGCAAATACAGCAAGATATAAACAATAAGGGCATTGCATAAGTTTTCAGCTAGTTTCTACCACGGTTTACTCATGATTGCCATTTCTTCTGAAATTATTTTGAAAATGTGCATTAATTTCTCATCGCTGTATCTTATCAATATTTATTATTTATTTTCTTTTAGTTAGCTACTTTATTCACATAGACATCCTAAAATAAATCAATTCCTCCAGGTTCTTTAAATGGGTGGCAGGTAGTGTGGTGATTAAGACACTGGACTTTCACCTGGTTGACCATGTTTTGAGTCTTGAACGCAGCGGCTTGAAAATCACATAGAGCATGTGTGTGTGAGTTCCCCATAATCCTGAGAGGAAAATGAAGAGGTGATGGCAGCATGGCCATTCCCCCAGGGGGTGATTTTTCACTTTTACTTTCTCTGTCTCTCTTTAGAGAGCATGTATGCCCTATGACAAAACCTTAAAAAAATAAAAAAAGAGAGCGAGAGAAAGAACCAGTTACAATGTTCAATCAACAATAGATTTGTGTTCGAATCAAGTCAAAGGGGTCTGGCCTTGGTGGTGCATCTCGTAAGGCTGGTGCCATCTGGGGAACCAGGTTTGGCTCTGGACCAACCTTGGGCAGATGAGTTGCCCTGGTCCGTGCCTGTGCTCCTGGCTGGCTGGGAAGTGAGGGCAGATGGACCATGACATGGTGGGACCTTGTCAAAAATGCTTCTCTGTCTCCTTCTTCCTCTTTCTTTCTCTTACATAGAAAAATAAGAAGTCACCAGGAATATAAACTCATTTTACACATCAAGTGCATTATGTTTATGCCATCTTAAAGAAAATCTTTGTATATGATTAAAGGTCATGGAATCCAAAGCATTATCTATTCATGAGTTGTGGCCATTCAACATATTGTAACTCATCTATTTTCGCAATTTTTATTATATTCTCTTGTTATTACTGCCAATTAGAATTTTCTAATAGCATATGCTAGTAGTCAATTTATAAAAGAAACTAAGTATTTTAACATCTGCAGTATGTCTGCCTGAGAGATGTATACATTTTCTGATGTTTCTACTAAAGCAGAGTAGATACTCAATAACTTCAACTTTAAGAGTACGTAGTGTGAAGTTCTACATTAAAATTAATCCAGCAACTTACCTATCCGTGCCCTTTCCTCTGTATATGGAATTACTGAAATGATCAAGTTTATTAAACACATCCCGTTTTTGTCATTTAATTAAATCAATATGTAACCTGGCTTCCATTACATGGTTTTTAGATTTTTATATTATTTATTTATTTTAGGTAGCAGCTTCTTTGGTAGTATGTTAGGGCATATATTTTTACCCAAGTGTATCAAATGTATTATTTGACATAAAAATATTTAGTACCACATATGCGTATGATTTTTTAAATGTTTAATATTTGAATAAAATTACATGAAACTAGCCACATCACATTAGAGGACTGTTTCTGATGGCCACATTTGAAAGACTAATTATACTAGAACATTCTCCATGCACAAAATAAGTGCTTTGTTTTTTAAAGTTCTGTTATTTTGGGGGCCAGCCGGTGATGTAGTAGTTAAGGTGCTGGACTCCCACATGACTGACCATAGTTCAAGTCCCAGGTCTTGTGGCTTGAAAATCACTCCAGGCACATGTGTGTTCGTCCCCAAAATTCCTAGAGGAAAATAGAATAGAATGGATTATGCTGTGGCCATATCCCTTGGTGTGGATTATTTCTCACTTTCTCTCTCACTGTCTCTCTCCAGCAAGCACATGGGCCCTATGACAAAAACCTAAAAAAATAAAAGAAAAGGAAAAAACCTCTATTTTTGTTGAGAGAGATTTTTATTATAGCATATATGTGCTTGCTGGAGAGACAGAGACTGAAAGTGAGAAATCAACCCTAAAGGAATAGGGCCATGCTGCAATCCCTTCTCCTCCATTCTCCTGTTTCACACTGGTGTGAGTTTCAGGCTGCCAGGTCTTGGACTTGAATCATGGTCAGCCACATGACAGTCCAGTTGCCTTAACCACAATGCCACCTGCTGGCCCCAAAATTATAATTTGTTTTTTTTTTTTCAAGAAAAACAATTTGTAGTAAATCTTATTAGTAGGAACATGTGAAACAAAGGGATGAATCTCAAATAAGGTGAGTGGCACAACATAAAGAGGAAGAATTTTTCTTTTCTTTTTTTTGGAGAGGTTTTTGCTATAGGGCACATGCGCTCGCCAGAAAGACAGAGACAGAGACAGAAAGCGAGAAATCATCCCCCAGGGGGGATGGCCATGCCGCAATCCCTTCTCCTCCATTTCCTCTTGGGATCTTGGGCACACACACACACGCGCCTAGAGTGAGTTTAAGCCACCAGGTCCGGGACTCAAACCACAGTCGACTACATGGGAGTCTAGTTACATAGCCACTATGCTAACTGCTGGTCCCCCTGGATCTATTTTATAATTTAAAAAAATGACTTTTTTTTTTTAAAGAGGTTTTTGCTATAGGGCGCGTGTACTTGCCAGAAAGAGAGAGAGAGAGACAGAAAGCGAGAAATCACACCCCCGGCCCCCCCCGGGACTATGGCCACACTACAATCTCTTCTCCTTTACTCTCCTCTCGGGATCTTGGCACACACGCGCATGCGCCCGGCGTGAGTTTAAGCCATTGGGTCCAGAACTGAAACTGTGGCCAACTAAATGGGAGTCCCGCGACATAGCCATTACGCTAAATGCTGGTCCCAAGAGTGAGAATTTTTCTCATAGATTTTTTTACTCACTAATGAAGTGAATTTTTCATTTCACATTATTGTTAATTTGGAAGGGAAGTAAGTATGAGAAGCAAATGTATGTTTTCTTCCTCAATATGGGCAAAGGAAGTCACAGAACAAACATTTTGGAGGAATTTTACTATATATGATGTGAATTTAATTTTTTTCATTCTAATTTCAGAGAGTGATTATCTTTTTGTTTTTGTTTCGAGAGGAATACATGTTTGTTTTTATTGAAATGCTCTATATTTATGCATTGTGAATTTTAATTTGGAGGCAACATTTTCTTAAAGTGTCTTTGTATGAGATTCTAAATGTTCAGATTCAAACCATGACAAAATTTGAAGATGTCAAAAAAAGTCTTCACTTTATGATACATATGTGTATAGACACACATACATATATTTGCTTTTATATGCATATACTTAAATGTTTCCATATAATCATCCAATTTTGTCTATATTCCTTCCTAGCAAAGGTTGTTGTTGTTTTTGGACAAACAATACCATCATGACAAGTGAGGGATGAACTTTTACTGAAGGACTGGCGTGTATGAGGAAATTTATTCTCTGGAAATAGACTAATAAGCCATTTAAGGTTTTGATAAATCAATAGACAAAATAGCATCAAGTCGTTGGCTTTTATTCCCAAGCCTACCAGCTGCTCTCATGCCTATACTTTGTAAAATATAGATCTCTTCCTTCTAGCAAATGACACTAAGCCATTTGGCAGTCATCAATTTGTCTTTAATATTTTTGTCATCTGGGAATTATTGTGAAAAATTTGAGTGAGGACTGATTTAATTAAGCATTTCCTGCTATGCCATGAGAGAGGAGTCTTAGTTTTTCACATGCATAATATTTCCTGTACTAATTGGCCTTTTGTATTCCATGGTAAAAACAGTCGACTTGGACTTTTCCTTGATGTGGTTGATTGGGTTGATTAGGGAGCAGTGGATATGAAATGAGGTTCTGCTAATGTCATTCTTTCCCTATCAAATTGCAATCAGGACCAGGATTAGCTCTGAATTGGGTACCTGTTTCCTTTCAGTCTGCAAGTACACGGTCCATGAACGCTGTGTGGCAAGAGCACCTCCCTCTTGCATCAAGACCTATGTGAAGTCCAAGAAGAACACTGATGTAAGTGTGCGACGGTGCCTGCTCCCTGAGGGTGGTGACTAGGGGTGCCTTGTCTTACCACCTCACTGTTGTTCTGTTCTAGGTCATGCACCATTATTGGGTTGAAGGCAACTGCCCGACCAAATGTGATAAGTGCCACAAAACGGTTAAATGTTACCAGGGCCTGACAGGACTGCACTGTGTTTGGTGTCAGATCACAGTGAGTAACATTGGAAAACACGTCCCGGCGTTCACTCCCGTTAGAGACTGTGTATTCTGTGCTCTCTGAGCATTTCACCTTGAAAGGGCTTTCTGAGCTTTAGAATGAGCCAGCGTAAAACCATGTGAACTACTTGTTTTATCTTGCCTTCCAGAAGACAGGGTTTAAGTCAGATTAGTCCTCTTAAAATTCAGAATTTTAGAGCTGGTGACAGTGTTAGAGATGAAGCTATCATACAATTCTCAAATTGTGTTTGATGGAATTCTACAGGGTCATAGGAAGGTAATCAGGTCATGGCTAGGGGTTGATAAGGAGAGTAGGATCCCATTTTTTCCTCCTTCCATTGCATAATTCTATTTTGGAAAGGTTTTCTGTTATACACATTGTACGTTTATTTTAATCACAGAATCTGTGTCTTAAGAAGAGTAGAAAAAGGAACATTGTGGTTCAAAGATTTAATTATACTGTAAAGATGCTAAGACCAAAAGAAGTTAAGCAAATAATCCTAGATCCCAGGGCTAACTACAAATAGAAGTATTAGATCTCAGTGCTCCTAAGAACTTCCTTTATTCCTCTTTTCAACATGCTGCTGCCTTGCTCTGTCAGTTACGTCATAAATTGAGGGGGAAGAACTATAGATCCAATTACTTATTGTTAATGATATCAACTATTAAAACAAGGGCTAACTTGGACATTTAGAGTGCCATGTGTTTTGGATGATTGTCAAAACCTGCTTCAAGTAACTCTTAGAATAAATGCAGTTGTTAAATGGTCTTTCTCCTATTTTAACTTCTGGAAATTAATTAGAATGTGTCATTTTAAGAATTGCTATTTTAGATATTGTAGTACAAAATATTTACTGAACTGGAGCTTTATATTGTTTTCCTAGTGTAGTGTTTGATGCTCCTGTTGTAAGACTAACGTTCTTGCTTTTGTTAGAGTAACACAGAAGTGGGGGCTGAATCAGTTAAGCAGATATGTTTTTCAATACACTAGTTAAATAATTTCTTATGCACACACACACACACACACACACACACTGGGTAATGAGAAAAACAAACTGACTTACGTTTCAAAAATACAATTAAGTACTTTTTTAAAATGAACTCACTTTCTTTAATCACTTTCAGTTATTACTCATTTAAACTGTATTTACATTTGAAAGTTTCTCAATTATAAAAGATAGTTTTACTTTTTGAAGTGTTTGGTTATTACGATAAAAAGTCTAACAACGATTTAAGTTACACACGTGAAGCATTTATTGAATTCTCAGTTTGAGGGAGGCTACTTTTTATGTTTTAAAAAATTCAAAAGTGCATTAAAAATTGCAAGTTTTGCTAAGCATCTATAAAAACACATAGTTTTTGTTTCAGGTCCCATAGATTTGTTTTCTCTTATTTTTTTCACATGTGGTACATCTTTTATTTGTCAGAATTTAGTTTTAACATAAACTGAGTTTGGAGAATATTAGAATTCATTTCTTATTTGTATTTCAAATAATTTTTCTACTCTTTAGTTTTAGCTGTAACATCTCAGATCTATTATTATTTCTTTAAAAAAATCAACATTTTAAAACTTAAAAACTCTAAAGACATGCATTTTTGTCTCTCCTAATGTGAAAGACTTTGGAACGTAATGAATTATCTTTATTCGATTCCTCTCCTCCCTTCTTCTTTCAATCTCCATGAAGTTTCTTTTCTGATATTTCCATTCTGTGGGAATCACTCTTGTCAAAGTTCTTATTGCTATTGGTATATTATTGGTACTCAACACATTTTAAAATTCCTACATTCTCTTTGTCTTGTTGTAATGGTTCCTCTTCTCTGTGACTCCAAAATCTATACCTAACCTTACCACTGAACAGTTTACTATTTGTATTTGGTTTTGATGTTGGCCCTAGCCTTACAAGAAATTAGGTACTTCCTTTGACAGGAAAGAAAATGGATGTTACTTTGTTACCTTGCATAAATGGCTTGTTCAAATTAAAGAATATGTGTCCTTAATCAATTCAAACAATATGGCCCTAACATTTTATTCTTATAGTAAAGACTGATGAATAAAGAAAGATGATTCTATTTGTCACTATGGCTAAACATAGTATCAACTGTTAATGTTATAAAAGCTCTGAGTCCAGAACAAATAAATAGGACCAGATCATAAGGCAGCAGTAATACAACACTCTAATGCTGATCCCACATGGGAAGGTTCTGGGTTCATGTTTGAAGCCTCCCTGTACACACTTGATGTGCACACACACATATAGCCACGATCCTGGCTGGCTGAGGCTGGAGGTGGATCATGGCATGGAGACCCTGCTGAAGATGCCTCGCTCTCCCTTTCTCTCTCTCAAACAAACAAAAAGAGTAAACTTTAAAGCAAACAAAAAAACTAAATAAGTAAATATATCTTTGAGTTTTATTCAGGAATCAGGGCTGAGCAGGAACTCTAGAAGTTAAGGCAGAGTCAAGCCAAACCAAACCAAATCAAACAGAACACCAGAGCTGCTCTATACTAAGCTTTCCTATTTCCTGAGGTTTATGGAGAACCATGAGCTTCAGGGGTCCCATGCGTATTTAGTTTATAAAATAAAGCTTGCACAATTAAAAAAATAGTTACATTATATCTGAAGTAATATATACCTTACTCAAAAGTAATTTTAAACTCTGTTCTCTTTTAGCGTTTTAATTTTAAGCATTTGCCAGACACAATTATTAATTTTTTCCTAGATTAAATAATATATGTGTATTTACCTCAGAATATTTATATATTTCATATCATTTATAGCCATTTTATAAATGTTGTACTATAAAACTGATCTGCTCTTGACTGAAGACTACCTACTACTGATGATTGCCTTTAGGAAACTGAATGTATTTTTTTTTTTGCCCTTATGCTTTTCAGAAAGTGCTATTAAAATAGAAGAGAGTTAATGGAAGTTACGAAAGAGATGGGATATGGCACTGTCAACACTGAGCTTTACCTATCTGAATAGATTCCAGATGACTAGAAAAAACCAAAGAAAATGAAGCTTGGCTTCATTTCAGGGCATTTCCAAAAACCTGTTTTCCATGAATTCCTTTCATACATTATTTTTGGAAATGGCTTAAGTATTATTAGAAAGGTCAACCTGATTATAAGCCCACCACTATCACAAGCACACCATTCGGAGCTATCTATACAACAAGTTTGGCTCAATTTTCTTGTAAATGGCATTAATGGTACTTATCATAAATGCGAGGATTAAATGGGTAAAATCTGAGTAGATATGTTCAGGACAGGACTTGATACATAGTAAGTGCTCAATAAGTGACAATTATCTTAGTGAGGACTAGGTGAAATACCATATGTACACATAAAACCATCTCCTGCCATCTGTAGGGCACTCCGTAAATAGTGCTCATGCTATTACTCTTTCCCCTCTGGAAGAATCTGTAGTTGCCTGGTCTAAGTCACACTAGTACTTGCATGTGCAAAAGCATCTAGGATCATGTGGTCTTGAATCTCACTAAATCCTATGCCAAGCTAATTGATTTCTATTCCCAAAGAGCAGCTACTACAACTTCTCATTCTATAAGACATGGCGTCATATTGCTTCCAGTCATTGCATAAAGCATTAAAAGTCAATTTCTTCAACTCTTGTCTTTCACCTTTATCTCATGTATACAACCTATCACTGAGTCTTGACATTTTCTCCTTAAAATATCTCTCTCCACATTCACAGCCCTAGTGTAAGCTCTTAGCACCTCTTGAATAGATTAGAATCAGAATCTCTTGGCTTATCTTTCTAACAGAAGGTACTTTTCCTATAATGCAGGCTGCATCCCACCTCCAGAATGACTTTCTGAAAATACTAGTTTGTTATCATATGCCTTCTTGAGGAACCTATAATAGTTTGGTGATAATAAATGCAGTCCTCAACGCCTCCCACCTCAACTTGATTTTCATTTCCTCAAAAAATATCAACTCAAACCTAAGCACATGATTGCATATAATATTCCTCCCTTATGCACACCCTCTGCTGTCACTGTGTATGTCTGTTGGCGTCCCTTGAGAAGACCATGCTACTTCCCTTTCTACAATTTTGTTCATCTTATTCCCTTGAAGGCACCCTTCTTAAATTCTAACCACATTTCAGGAACCAAGTTAAGTTCCCATTGTTTTCTTTTCTTTCTGTCTTGTGTATTTTTAATCACCAGTGGGTATTTGTATCACTAAACAGAAAGAGACAGAAAAGACAGAGAGAGAGAGAGAGAGAAATACCCCTCAATGGGGCATGTTCATGTTGCAATCCCTTCTTCACCATTTTCGCCTTCTGTCAATATTAGGGGCACACAGGCACATGTATCTGGAATGTTTTTCAAGCCACTCAGGGTGGGATTTGAACTGCAGTCAACCATATGGTATCCACCTCCCTTAACCATCAGACCATGGGGCTGGCTTTCCACATCTTTCTTAAACTTTTCCTTGACACTAATATTTCCTTTTTCTGAATACTTGCTATGCTTTTGTTCTACATCAAGAAGACCGACTTGCTTCTCAGTGGTTTCACTTGTGCACTATTTATGCTGTATACTAGTAGACTTCAATCTCCAGCTACAGGTGGATGGCACACTTTATTGTTTTCCCTGGTCAAACTTCTTGATGAAATGCTAAGCTTGGAGGAAGACCTCAGTGCATTCACTTTGATGATGAGGTTAAGCTAGTTTACTATCTTATAGATAAAATTCAGGTTTTAGTACGGAGTATTCTATCCTTTTATGAATTTAACAACATTTACAAAATAAAAACAGAAAAAGAGAAATCAAGAAAAAAAACTGTGGAAAAATAGACTTTAACATTTAGGAAGCCAGTCTTCTGTGTTTATTTTTCAGTCTTTGAGCCAGGTAAAGTATTCTCATTCGTTCTCACCCCCTCTCTTGCTTACATTCTGACATCCTGAAGCTCTCACTGCTTATACCTGTTCGTTTCTACTGAGAGTAATTTCTTTTGACATTCTACTTAGAACATGTTTACCTCCCAGTTGAGGTAAACTACCCCTACTCTGGTCAGATTCACCAGGATAGGCACTTCATACACCTTATTTTTTTTTTTGGGGGGGGGGGGCTTGTCAAATGAATACCTATTTTATAGGTACACATTATTGACTTTTTGTATCATATATATATATATATATATATATATATATATGTGTGTGTGTGTGTGTGTCTCTTTTTTAAAAATATTAAACATGTAACCACAATGTTTAAAGGTTTTCAGGGCCATCGAAAAGTTTATGCTTTAGCAAAAACCAATAGACAAGCATTTTCTGAAAATGAAAACTATTAAGGTCAATAGAATATATCAACCTATAAATAGATTTTTCCAAATCAAACCATAGAATTTTTCTTTAAAGAATGATTTCACTGTTTGTTTCCTCTAAATTCTAATGAGCAATTATTTTCTATTTTTCCTCATGTTAATATTTCCTCCTGTTTTCTTTTCTGACCAGTATACTCACCCTTTCTTATCTCTGCCATATACATGTATATGTGTGTGTGTGTATTATATATGTGTATATTTGTAATATATTTGTGTGTATATATCTACACACATACACACACACATATATACACACACATGCATATATAGTCAGAATAGTACTTGCATGTACTAAAAGCATCTAGGATCATGTGCTCCTGAATTTCATTAAATCTTATGCCAAAATAATTGATTTACATTCTCAAAGAGCAGCTAGTACAACTTTCTCATCTTATCAAAGTTGGAATGTGTGTGTGTGTGTGTGTGTGTGTGTGTATTATATATTACACACACTCACACACTTTCCTTTTCTTCTGAACTTGAGACAGCTTTTTCCAATAAACATAGATCTGGCTCTAAATTAGGTGCTACTGGAAGTTGTCATAAACTCTAAAATTATTTCCAAGTGTTTAATTTACTTTCAGGAAAAGATGGTTCCTATTATATGACTTTTCTACATATGGGGCCGAATCCCTTAACATGAATTAGAATTTCCGAACAAGTGGAAAAATACTGATCTGAGGATTTCTATACTTTATCTTCTCTTTATTTTAAAAAATACAAATATAACTGTGAACAAAAATAATATTTTTGAGTTCTAAATAACAAGTAACAGTTCCTTTTCTCTGGTGCACTATTGGTTATTTTACTCAAGAAGGTGGATTCATCAATGCTCTGGTATATTTCTATTCTTTTAAAAGCATTATAATTTCCAAATTATATTTAATAGTTGTACACATTTATGAGTATTTCTAGTCTTTTTTTTTAGGTTTTATCTTAGGGCAGGTGTTTTCACTAGAGAGAGACAGAGAGACAGTGAGAGGGAAAGTGAGAAATCACTCCTTCCCTGCCGAGAGGATTGGCCATGCTACAATCCCTTCTCCTCAGTTTTTCTCCTGGGATTTTGGGCACAGATGTACACACATGTGCGTGGTGTGATTTTCAAGCTGGAACTCAAACCACTGTCGGCCATGTGGGAGTCTAGAGCCTATTGACCACACCAGGTCCTGGATATTTCTATTCTTGATGAGAATCTTTGTGTGCAGCTTTTGCTGATTTTGCAATATTAGTGATCTTTAATACAACTATCAGTCTTCAGCATCATTGACACCAAGAAAGACCCACCTGTATCTTTATTTTTGCTCAGAAAATATAATAACAATTTAAAGCATCTGGTTATTATTGATGATTTTCTTTTTTCTTTGCAATTCTTTATTGAAAAATAACATGCGTACAGAAAAGTGTACATAATAGTGCCCCAAGGCTACACAGCTCAATGAAGTTTGCACAAATAAACTCTTCCAGTAACCAGCATCTGATCAGGAAACAGAGTATTACCAATAATCCACAAAGTTATTTGTTGGCTTTTAAATCTATTATGTGATTTGTATTTTGTTGATATTTGTTTTATTTAATATATTTTAGTTTTTGGAGTAATTTCAGCTTCATCACAAAAATGATGTTCAGTTTTATGGTTGATACATAGTCCTGGGAACTGTATATATTTTCTTATTGGCTTTCATATTTTGTACTTTGTCCTCAACTATGTCTCTGAGCAATATGGTATACAGCTAGATCTGCTCTCCCCAATTGGCTCACAGCTTGTAAAACAATCAGTATTTCTAACATGATGTCTTCAGCTTTGATTCTTCTAGCTAGAAACATGCCATGGTGATGATGGCCATCCAAATAGATTTACCATTTGGCAGATTCGGATCTTAATAGAAGAATAGGTATTCATGCATATCACTAGTTAATATAGACTTCTTGGTTAAAGGAATTTTCTTGTACTGTGTGTCCTTGTTCACTGGTGGCAGTATGATTACCAACCTTCTTATTAGACCCTGCAACATGCTTACATTTCTGTTCCACAACTGCCCAGGCGAAAGTCAGGCACATGGACCACAGTAGCAATCCAACTAGAAACTCCTATATTGGTTTTATTTATTTCTCCAGTGGCCATTGTATCATGGACTAGTTACTAGTGCTCATGGTCTGAAACCCTCAAACCCTAAGAGGAACAGTTACTTCTTTGCACACACTCTGTTGATTCTACCTGAGCCCTCATTTTTTTCCTTCTGGTTGGGAAACTAGCCTGAATGCCAAAAAGCTGTCATTAAATTAATTCATTTTTTTTTTCATTGCTCCTTACATCTGGTAACTCTCATAGAGCTATATAGGGAAGTTAGCTATCTCTTAACCATATCAGTTACGAGTTGTAGGAAACGTGGGTTGGGGCATGGACAAGGCCGATTGTGTATGTGGTCTTTGCTGGCACAAGTCTCAGAGTGTTCTGCTCTTTGACTTTCAGACTCACTGTGCAGCTTTACATTGTAGTCAAGAATAAAAGTTCAATACTCTCTCCCTGTATATACACATGGTTTTTTGTTTGTTTGTTTGTTTGTTTGTTTTTATCTTAGATCTTTCTATGAGTATAGGGTTCTTAGAAGTTGCACTCTTGTGTCTGAAGTCCTGGTGCCAAGTCAAAGAGCAAAATCTTTTTTTCTATGACAGCCACGGCATGGAAGAGCCTTATATAGTCTGCCTTTGGTTTTAGTCCAGTTATCATAGAGCTAAGAGTGTTAGTTTCCTAGGGGTGTTGTAACAAGGTATCACCAAATGGGTAGTTTAAAATAAGAGAATTTTATTTGTTTTTAGTTCTAGAGGCTGAGAGTCCAAAATCAAAATGTAAAGTCCAAAACACTCCTTCTAAAGGCTTTAGGAAAGACGTTTCCTGCTTCTTCTTGGCTTCTGGCGGTTGCCAGCAATCCTTATCATCCTCTAACTTGTGGCTATAGCCCTCAAATCTCTTCCTCTGTCATCTCATGGCATTCTCCCTTCTGCATCTGGGTCTCCAACTAGTCATTGGATTAGGGCCCAATCTAATCCAATATGAATCGTAACTTGAACATATTTGCAAACACCCTATTTCTGAATAAGTTCACATATGCAGGTACTAAAAGTTAAGACTCTGATTTTTTTTTGTGGAGGACATTCAATTTATCCTATAATACTTAATAATATATTACCTCTAAATCAAAATATCCCAGGCCATAATTTGTCATAAGAAAATTGGTAATTAAGTCCAATACATCAATAAATACATTTTAAATCAGTCACTAATTTTATTTTGAGGAAGCTATGATTTAATTTATCCAGTCAGAGCATCAAGGTTTTTTTTTTTTAGTTCTGTTGTGAATTCCACTGCTTATCTTCAGTACCTCTTGCCTCTTGACAAAATTCAGTATTACCTAATACAAAGATTAAACCATTTATTTACAAAGAAGTTTATATGCCACTGAGTAGCAAAGCTACTAATTATGGATGAATGTGTAAAGATACTTTTATTTCATGTATTACAGCTTACTGTGCATTAATTATAGTATAAATGGCCTTAATGCCAAGGCTTGACAAATGTTTTAAGTTTAGGACCATAGAATTAGTCTTTCAATACAGTTCTATCACCAAGAGTAAATCAACACTCATTGGAATTCTGTGCTTAGTTGCTATTTAATGGCTTACAAAGGTAATGTTTGTTGTAGAAATTAAAATAACCAAGATTTAAATGGGAAGACCTTACTTTTGGTTCAGATTTTAAAATGATGTAAATCTTATTTTGGTTTTGATCAAGACATCTTATCTTTTTTAAATGTACAATTTTTCTAAAGTATGAATATTTCATATTAAATTGATAGAGAGTGGGGGCAGGAGAAATCCCTAGATGTCTTTAAGCAACTATTATTTCATCAAGTCTGTGCAATTCCAGTAAAAACTACCACCTTAATTTAAAAACATCACTATTTAATACCCTATGTTATAACACCTTAATCTAAGTTTGTGACTAAAGTGGATAAAAATATTAATTTGGGTTCATGCATGTGAAAAAATAAATAGTACATTATATAGTTATACACCAACTAACTTTCGCTGATAAATACAATATAGAGATAAATTTTTATAATCATAATCATCTTCTTTTATTTATATCCTGCTCCTACTGAGATGAATCTCTGGTTACATTTACATATTGAATTACAAAGTTAAAACTAATGATGGGATCAATTATGCCCCATACTGAGCTGTGCACTTTGGAATGACTTTGAGAAAACAGGAGGGTCAAACACACACACACACACACACACACACACACACACACGTCCACAATGCACAGTGGTTTGAAGATTATGCTAACAGATAAGCAAAGGAAAGGCTGAAATGGCTGAAAATTTGTGTTTGTCAGAGAAATCAAGCTTCTTTGCATAAAATCTAAAGTCTATTTTTAGTATAAACCTTTATGAGAATTAGAGAATATGTTGGCTGGGACATGGAAGTTGCTGAACAGTTTACTTAAGGTAGATATATATAAGGGCAAATGTAATGTGAATCTTTTTATGATCCTGTTTATTGTTATAGTAATTCTTTTAATGTACTTTTAATGTATTTGCTGTAGCTCAGTTGAAATATAATCTGCCCATGTTTCCATTGTTGTATAGATTTTGATATTATCCCCCTTTCTCCTTTTCTAGCTGCATAATAAATGTGCTTCTCATCTAAAACCTGAGTGTGACTGTGGACCTTTGAAGGACCATATTTTACCACCCACAACAATCTGTCCAGTGGTATTGGTGAGTTTTCCCTTATTCTGCTGTAACTCATATACTATACCACTAAACACTGTTAGAACTAATTTCTCATTAGTTGAGGGAGAAATATAGACCTAAGATACATCCTCTGGAGCAGAACACCTTTGCCCACTATATTTTCTTTTTCCTCCATGTCACAATAGACATTTTAGTAAGGTATGCTCCAGTGAAGCTGACTCAGGTTTTATCACTTAGTCATGCTGTACTTACCAGAAACTGTATAGGCAGAACACTTCTACATTTTACATATTTTATAGATTCAGCTTCCCAGAATAATGAAGTTATTCTTATAGGCAATTTTGCTTGGGAGGCACATTATATATCTGCAATGTGGAGGTCTCTTATCCAAGTCAGAGACTTTCCTAACATGATGATACAAATCTTGAAGAAAGTCATGCTCTGCCTTTAGCTGTTTTTTTTAAATTTTTAAATTTTGTATTGAAAAATAAATTTAACTATTTGAAAATAATTGTATAGTTCAATAAATATAAAAATGGAAAATGAATGAGATAAATAACTTTGCAAAAAACAAAGCTTGTTTAGAAGAGAAGCAGGTCATCAAAGGCAGTGTTCATATTCAAAATCCAAACTGTTTTAAAAGTGAAAGTTATTTTACAAAACAAACTATTTCATATCCATAAAGTACCTCTTATTTAAAGAGAAACAACATAAAAATTAAATGACTAGAACTTCAATTTGATATTATAAAACTATAAGAAACAACTAAGAAATGTTAGACAAATACTTTTCTAAAGGTCAACCTAGAAATTAATCAAATTACTCAATTTGCACCCACTTATGATTCATTTTGTAATTATCTATAAAATACTGGCTGCATTTTAGATGTCTTTATTGAACAAAATTATTAAAAACTCTTTATTTTCTTGAAGTGCAAAAATAGGGGAAAAGATAATATCTCCATATTGCTAAGGATTAGCATAAGTAGTTCTATATTTCCTTTTTTCATGTATTGGTATATTTTACTGGATAAATTATAGTAAGAGTAAGTGAAATAATAAGAGGCATATAAAATACTTTACATTTTAGGTTATTGGTATCATTTGTAATCTTTTACATTGTTTTAATTGTTAAATTTAAAAGACTTCTAGAATTTTTACAAAAGACTTTTAGAATTTTTTCTATTTTTTTAAATTATAGTAATTAGTTAAATCACATTCTTGATCTCAAATGTTAACTCTAAGAAAACTGTTATCATCTTGCTATCCAACTGCATAGGACCCTACTCAATTATGGAGTCTGCAGATAATTCCTGACCCACTATGTCAACCTCTGGTCACATGTCAAACATGAGATGGATTATTTTTATGATCATATCACTTCCTTGAAAGAACCAAATTAAAAAAACATACATTCCATGAATATTCTTGTCTTGTAACAATTTTAAAAATCCTTTTCATTGCCATTTTCTTTTGATTATAAAGATTTATTTTTAATCATTAAATATTCTTACACTTTAAATCAGGATGTGTGTCATACTATTTGCTATTTCACACTTTGCTCTGAAGTATTTGACAACTGTTGACCATTTGTCTTCCATGAATGTCTCACGTTCATTGACTTCTGTCATACCACACGCTCCTGTCCTTGTTCTATTTCCCCGAATAATTCTTTTCATATCTTTATGGGTTTACGATGTCAGTTTGCTCCATGTTGAGGTATCCCTGTGTGTTATCCTCATGTCATAACTTTCTACTCTTAATAATCTTCCCAGTGAAATCTTGTTTATTTAGTTGATTTCATTACCATATTAATTTATATCCAGCTTATCCTGCTCTTCTGAATCCCAAACCTTTACAGCTGCCACCTGGAAGTCCCATATTCTCTTAAATGCAATATGATCACCAACATATTATTATTAACCAATGTAATAATGACATCTTTTATTTATTGAACATGTATACTATACTAGGTACTATGTTAAAAATATTAATTCAACCCAACCACAGTGGCAGGCATTGCTAAGATGCTGTGCTCTGCAGCTTGGGAACACATGGGAGGCCTATCTTCCTACTCCAACCTACAGGCCAGGTATATGGCATGTGCCTGCAATCCCAGTGAGTTGGCAGGCTAAGGAGGAGAAGTGCAAGCTCAAGGCTGTCTAAAACAGAGCCAGGCACGGTGGCATTTACCAGTAGAGTGGCTGAGGAAGGAGGATCAAACATAGTAAAATTCTGTCTTAAAAAAAATAGTTCAATAAATATTTATTGAGTAATCGGTGAAAAGAAAAACAAAGAAAACCATTGCATTTATGCAGTTTGCATTTCAGTGGGGGTGAAGTAAGCAATAAACAATCCATATAAGTGAATTGTTTAGTTTATGGTTATATTAAAAATCACAGAAACAGAGTAGAATAGTGGTTACCAAGTTCCAGGGCAGGAAGGAAGAGGGAGATGTTGGTTGAAGAGTATAAAGTTGTCGTTACATGAGACTAATAATTCTAGAGATATCACATACAGAATAATGGCTATGGTTACTAATACTGTACAGCATCCTGAAAACTTGCCAAGAGATAGCAGGTTTCATAGCACAAATGCACACATAAAAGGTAAATAAATGAGGAGATAAATTGTTAATTCTTGTCTGTAGTAATCATTTCACTATATATTTATGTATTGGCAAAAGACAAAATGATAACACATTTACTTACAGATTTAATTGGCTTTTACTTACAAAGCAGGACAACCTCTATTCTACAAAATTGAATAAGAGCTCCCACTGGGAAATAGAACAATGGATTTCGCAAACTTCAGGTCACTCTTTTTTAAGGTTTAAATAGAGGGAATTTCTTATTATACTGAGTTCAGTACAAGGAAAACCTGTGCGTGTCTCAGATCATGACCAAATGGAAAAGTGGAAGAGAAGGGATTGCAGCATGATCACACTCATCATGTATACTTTTCTCCCCACTTTTTCCTTCTCTCTTCATTATTCTGGTAAGCATATGCAACCCCTGACAATTAAAACACACCCCACACACACATTATCTTGAACACCTTAAATATATACAATAAGAAATACTGGTTGCAGCTTCACTGTGAAGGAAAAAAATTAAAGCAGAGAAAGCGAAAAAATGCTGAGGCAGCAAGCACAAATAAAACATTCAAGAAAGAATTAACGGAAGAGATAGTTAAGTGAAGAGTTGAGGGATTTAAGGGAGACATCCATGTGGCTATGTGGGGACAGAACTGGACAGAGAAAGGAACCAGCAAGGACACAGACTGGGGAAGGAGATGCCTGACATATCAGAAGGGGATCAGTGAAAGTAGTTCCTGTGCCTGACTGCTAGTGGGAAGAACGATAGAAAAGAAGGGGAAAGATGTCGTAAGATTTTCCCATTGTGTAGGGCAATCCAGACTTTGTATGATCTTGGGCTTTCTTGAGCTCTTACTCTGAATGAAGTAGGAAAACATTAGAAGATTTTGACCAGAAGAAGAAATTATCTTATTTTTAAAAGAATAAGGTAAATGCTTTGTTGATGGGGCAACAAAGGCAAAAAGCTGTAACACCTCTATTTTCTGAGAGAAATAGGAAGCTGGGTCATTAGGTGAGAATGAGGATATGAGAAGTCTAAGGACTAGAAAGAAATTATACAGTGTGCCCCTAGGAAAGTGGGAGCTAAGTGGATCAGAGAACAAAATCATAATTGCCAAAGAGTAAAGAACAGCCATTCCTAGTTAGTTATCAAATATTTCAAACAAGGCCAGGGAGCAGAGATGAGTACATTTCTCTGGTCACATTCAGTCATATTTTTCCAGTTGCATTTCACCTCCAAGAGTAAAATAGACAGAGTCTGGTCTTTCTTGCCTTTTTGGCAAATATGATGAACCAAGAGAATAGTCAGGGAGTCTATCAAAATGTACACAAAGCAATGATTATAAGAATTGACCATTAAATTGGAAAGTGAGAGAACAAAGGTCATGGAAAGTGAAGTACAACAACATATATTAAGAACAAAGATATTAGGTTGTTTGGAAAGTCATGATGTATGATTCTCTGTTTTTCTGTGCAAAAATGTGTCATGACTTTCCCAACAACCCAGTTATTATGGATTGCAGTAGAGTTGGGTACTTCTGGAATCATGGTTAATGACATAAAGTTATGAGAGAGTGAGGTATGAACTGAGGTAATTAAAGGGCTGCATTTACTTGTAATGAGATGTATGAATTCATTCACTTTTTATAGGGAATCCATTGTATAAATAGTTTTATTATTCCCATTTTCCATATAAGGAAACTGAAAAATAAAGACATTACATTTTCCAGTTGTACATGGCAAGGGACAAATCAAGATTGGAACCTACATGGTATCACTTTAGAGCTATGGCTTGAGCTCATCATCCCCACTCTTTGTCCAGATTCCATTGGGGGTCTTGTGTTTGAATTATCTAAGGGACTAGAACATTCCTACCTCAACTTCCCCAACCAGGAAACTCAAGAATCATGTGTAATTTCTCATCTTAAATATTCAATTAATCATTAGGTATCCTTTTCTGTTGTTCTTAATACTGTCATTTCACTTTAGTCCAGTCATGACTTGAGTGCCTTATATGCCACCTTTGGGATTGTCCCAGTAACATTCTTGTTGAATCATCTTCTTTTCTTATATTCCCAAACTGCTTTCTGAGTCCACTTTCACAAAAGCAAATGTGTCTCATGCATAAAATATTTTCAATGATTTACTATTTGAATTCCAAACTCTCTAACCTGGCAAACAAGGCTATTTAACTGGATCAACCCAACCAATCTCTTAAATTCCTCTTTGGACTCCAGAAAAGAAGGATAATTGAACTACTTATAATTCTCTGAGTACACCTGTTCTCTCAAGCCTTTGGGGTCTTGTATATGTTAATAAATCAACTAAATCACTTCACTTTAAAATTTTCCATGTCTTGCTAAGTAAGGATTAAAGGTTACATTCTTATCATGGGGTAAATGTGTTGATTATTACAACGATTAACTGTTGAAATGCTCATACTTTAACAAAGTGTTCTGCCGACCATATCACTTCATCAGCTTCAGCTGAAGGGCTCTGAGCCTTTTCAGTCTCTGAAATTTCATTAACTTCTTTGGAAAAAAATTTAATTGCATGACCTATTATAACATTTTAGCCCTTCAATTAAAGAAAATCACTCGTCTTCACATATACAGTCATATGCCACAAAACATTTCAGTAGTGGGTGGACCACATATATGTTGGTGATTCCACAAGAAGGCAGTAGACTAGACCATATAGCCCAGGTGTGCTGTAGGCTATACCACCCAGAATTCTGTAAGTTCACTCTTGGATGTTCACACAATGACAAAATCACCAAACAATGCATTTCTCAGAATGCATCTCCATCATTCAGTGATGCATGACTGTAATATAATTTTGTTTTGCTTTCTATTCTTTAATAACAATTTCCTCCTTCAATTGTGTACCTCAAATTCTTGTGCTAATACTCTCTGAGAAGGTGAAATTAAGACTCAAGTATTGCATAATGGCCATGAATATCATCTCTATCATATTATATAAAAATGTAAAAGAAGACAGTCATCAGATGGTGTAATGGTTAAGGCACTAGACACTCACATGGGTTGACTGCAGTCTGAGTCTCAGACCTGGCAGCTTTGAAAATCAACTGGGCATGTGTGTATGTGTGTCCAAAATCCCAGGAGGAGAATGAAGGAGAAGGGATTGCAGTGTAGTCATTTCTTCTGGGGGGGGGGGGGGTGAGTTCTCTCTTTCCCTCTCATTGTCTCTGTACAGTCTCCTATGAGAGCATTTACCTATGGCAAAAACCTTAAACAAAGAAAAAAATGTGAAAGGGGAAACTTGAGTTATCTAGTGTTTCTGAGATTTTTCTTAACAATGAATGTGATGAAAGATTGAATGAGTTATATAAACACAGTATGTGTATCCCTAATTCCTGGTTGAAACTCATAATCTTGTGTTTTAATGACATAGCACTAGGTCAAGATTTATAATGACAGTCATCTATGTAAAAACATCTCTCCTGTCATCATTAAAAAAAAAAAAATTGTACCACTCTTCTCTGCTTTCTCACTACCTTTGTCCTCAAACACTTGTTGCTAATTTTAGGCTAAGATTCAATGGATATATGCTCACCTCTTATGAAGATTAGCAAGTTAAACATCCCTGCACTGATGGCAGGCTTTTCGTAAGCATATACTACAAATAGCTTGTACAGATAATTGGTCTTAATGGCTATTGTTATAAAAATGGGTTAAAATAAACTACTCTAAAATTAATGTCATTATCTTATTATGTGATTTTTTTTCTATTCAAATGGAAACAAATATATAACCAATGATTTCTTTGTAAAAAAAATTGCCAGAGAGTGTGTGTACTCGGTGGATAAAGAGAGAGATGGATAGAGAGAGACAGAGACAAAGAGAGAACTCCCCAGTGGGGGCATGGTTATCTGTAATCCTGTCTCTTCCATTTCTCTATCCTGTCAGGATTTTACACCCCTAACACACACACACACCAGGTGTGCTTTTAAGCCACTAGAGTTAAGATTCAAACCTCCATCAGCCATATGGGATCCAGTTTTCTCCCTACAACTCTTAAACATTGTGGTGTGGGACTGATGCACCAATGATATTTTATATCAGATATAATCACTGTTTCCTGGGGTTGCAACTGGCATCTAGCATATTTTGAGAGTATATCAAAACATATTGCTTAGATGTATTTGATATGGGGTTTTTATAATGTGCATATGTATTTAAACATCTCAGTCTGCTCCATAAATATGTGCAATTATTGTGGGTCAGAAATAAAATTTTTAAAGTTTTTTTATGACTGTGTCTGGGTACCTATAGTGTTTTCATTAAGGAAATCTTCCAGCGAAAATTATTGTAAACATTGTCCATCGTCCTTTTATTGCCATACTGAGGAGAATTCAGAACGGTTTACATAAGTAGGCTTTTTTCAGGTCTTCTCTTATTTTACTTCTACACAATCATAGTGAATCTCAACTATTCAGTCAGGACTCTTTTTATTGTATTTTTAAAATAATTTACAGAAAGCATATGTGCTTACCAAGGAAAGACAATGAAACAGAAAGAGAGAGGGGAGAGCACATCCACTTCCAATGAGCTGTGATCACGTTGTAATCCCTCCTTCACTTCTCCATCCTGTTAGTATTTTGGGCACACAAGCACACATGCCTGATGTGCTTTACAAGCTGCCAAGGATGTGATTTAAACCATGGTCAATCATGTGGGATCCAGCTCCTTAAGCACTAGGCCACAGAGCTCACTGTAGTTAAATTTTTAGTTGGCACATAATTGTACAATTGTATGAGGTAAGTGTGGTCTTTCAATGCATGAATGCCATATTTAGTAATCAAATCAGGGCAATTAATCAGGCACTATCTCAAACATTTTTCATTTATTTATGTTGTAGACTTTCCAAATATTCGTTTCTGGTTGTTTTGAAATATACATTTGAATTGTCACCGATTCTATGTATTATACTATGCTACAGTGCTCTAGAACTCATTCCACTTACCTATTTACATATTCTGATATCTCTTCCCAAGTTCTATTTCCCTTACCTTCCTCCCCTTCCCCACTTCTGGTATCCACTGTTTCACGCTCTACTTCTATGAGGCCAACTTTTAGCTTTCCCCCATGAGTGAGACCATGTAGTATTTGTCTTTCAGTGCCTGGGTAATTTCATTTGACACTATTTCCTCCAGGTCCATCCATATTGATGCAAATGACAAGATTTCATTCTTTTTTATGACTGAATTGTAGTTCAGTATGCACACAAACTAAATTGACCTTATCCACTTATCCATTGTTGGGCCCTTTAGTCAAGAAAGGCCTTAAATTTTGAAAAGTCTGGCTTGTCTAATCAAGCAGTTTAGCTTTATCTGATGTAAATATGAGCCTACATGATCAGCTTGGTGTTATAGAAAGACAAGCTTGCTAGCAGTAAGAGGTGACATAAGTTTAAAGCAAGGAGCAAAGGAGATTTAAGAATATCATTGTGGAATTTGAATGTGACTGTTAAAAAGACACCAACAGTGTAAGTAAATGAGAGACTAAGGAAGAAGATGAGAGCAGAAAATGGCATATTGGGATTTGACTTGATGTCAGAAGAGATTAGTTCCAGCTGATAGTAAGGTTCAACATGTGGCCATGGATGAAGGTGGCTCACCTGATGTCCAGGGAAGTTCACCAGATATAAGGAGGTCAAGGAACCATGAGAATGGTCTGTGGATGTGGCCCTAGAAATGACTCAGGCTATCTCTAGGGTCTTGAAATGGTTACTCTACAACAGTGATGGATAAGGGTACCAAGGGGATCTATTAGATTTCAGAAGCCTCAAGTGATAAGAGATTCTACTTTGAGGGTGGAAGAATGATGAATTTAATGAAAAGCCAAGGGATTTCCTTTAGAATTATAGGATACATAATGGATAAGAGCAGGAGCAGCCATATCTTAGGAGTGTTAGAGGGAAAACAACAACTTAGAGAGGAAAAAGATGTATTTTTTTGAAATATACATTTGAATTGTCACCAATTCTATGTATTGCGCTATGCTACAGTGCTCTAGAACTCATTTCACCTATCTATTTACTTACTCTGATATCTATTCCCAAGTTCTATTTCCCTTACCTTCCTCCCCTTTTCCACTTGTGGTATCCACCGTTTCATGCTCTATACTAAAGATTCCTTTGAACAGTGACTCCATGAAAAGTTTTAGAAAAGAGACAAAGTGTGGAAGGTTGAGGAGAAAGAAAGAAGCATGAGATGTTAGCCAGAAAGAATAGAAAACTAGAAACTAGAATTTTACCTTGAACTCTGAATCTGCAGGCAAGTCGTTTCCTTCAGATAGTTCCAGAATGGTGACAAATGACCAGTTTCTGAAATATGAAGAGAATTTATATAAATCAATAATAAACAATCCAATGAAAAAGAGAGACCTAAACAGGCATTTAGACTACATTAATCACCTGTAAGCATGTGGATATGTGTTCATCATCATTACTCCTCAGGAAAATGTATATTAAAATGTCGGTAGATAACACTGTGAACCTATCACAAGGACTAATACAGTTAAAAAGTTCGAGACTTGCTAAGAAGCAACTGGATGGTTCATACTTTGAGGATGGAAGAGTAAATTGATTCAACCACTTGAGAAAACTGGTAGTATACTGTATCTTTGAATCCATGCCTTTTTCTATGTATGGTCTGAGACAAGTTATTAACATTTTATCACTTTGGCTTTTTTATTATTACTACATAGAATTAAATGAATTAATTCATGAAAATTACTTAGAACTATGCGTAATGTTTAGTAAATACTCAGTCAATATCATCTAATACTATTAATAAAATTGAGTTTTAACCTTTTATTATAAAATAACCATACACTTCTGGAATTAGAAATTTTTGTAACAGACAAAGAGGAAAACAATTTTAAAAATCTCTAACACTGTCATATAAAAGGAACCACTATTAATATATTAACAAAAAATATTAACATCATTTTCTTTATGTTTAGATGTTTTTTGCATTTTTGTAAATAAACAGACTATATGATACTCTATTTTAACATCTAAACTGATATCATTAAATATTTATTTATTTCCATGTATTATGGAGCAACACTATTAATGACTGCTGAATTTCATTAAATGAAGATATCCTAGTTTCCTTAAAACAGTACTTGAGACTAGTATCTTTCCGCTTCCTTGTTTTGTTATTATAAGTAACACCTCAGTGAATGTGCTTATAAAGAGGGGTTTCTCCTCACTACTTTATAACAGGTAGCACAAAGTATTATTTTTCTCATACTGTATTATTTTGTTGCACAAAATAATAAGATTCCATAATTTTAAGTTCTTTCTCTATTGTAAACCCACTTCCAAAACAGAAACACAGTGATTGGAATGTTTCCTGAACAATCATTTGTTATAGAATAAATTATTGTTTAAAAATTTTAAATTAGCTTTAAATGATCATTTTATCTAATTTTTTAACTTAAACATATTATCAAGATATAAAAGTAATATACAATGGAAGGACATGAGATGATGTAAAACAATGAGTGTGTTCAGCACTGTACCCTTCTTGACCAATTGCGGTGTGTTCTTCCTGGAATACTTTCTCTTGTTAGATATCCCCTTAACCTTTAAGAACAGCGTTAATAAAGTTGCCAACAAGATAATTAATGAGGCTTGTTAGCTCATAGAGAGGGAAGCAAACTATTTGGAAAATATGAATTCTACAAATATTCTTTACATTTGACTCAAATGGTTCTAATTCTACCTCTCTTTCTTCTTCACTATAACTCAAAAAACTTGGCCAAGTTGTGGTGTTGCTGAAAAAGCAATCTACGTATCTCTACGTATAACACTCTCGAGAACCATATGTCATATTAACTTCTCCTCTTCTGTCTTGCTTGCCGTTCGACAATTTTAAGAATTCTACTAAATTATGCATTGTAAATATGGTGATTAAGTCTTAAATAGCATAGAGTATGTTAAATCTTTCCTTAGAACATGTGTTTAACTAAGTCATTACTCCTTAGCAATGTCAGGAGGTCTGTTAGGGAGTTAAAGAATGGTAAGTGTTTCTCCCTGATGCCCAAGTATTATGGGATCTTTTTTTCTTGTCACTGATTTCTAGCCAGCAAGAATTAATAATAACAATTCTAATGTTAAGAATCAGCCAATTAAAGGAACGAAGAATATATTTGAATTCTCTGTGATTCTGAAAGTTCGATTTTTGAATCATCTGTAACTTCATTTCCTAAGCTAGTTATAGAACTTCCAGAAATGTAGAGTCTGGTGGGGAGGTGTGAACATTTGACTAAAGATGTATGTTGCTGCATTGAGCTTCAGTTTTTATTTTATATCATTTCATCTCCTTAACATTTCTTTTTTCATATACCTCTTTAACCTTTAACTACAGTGACTAAGTCATCTATTTTCATGAAATTCTTTTTGTAATCTACCAAAGGTTTGTACCTTTGCAATTTTTTTTTTTTTTTTTTTTTTTGGTGAAAGAGTGGGGATAAAGTACAATGTCAGTGCTCAATAAATGTTTAATCAGTGTCATTACTTAATATTCATTTAATTAATATTCATTATAGATCAATTCATAATTGTCATCATGATAATGATAGGCAAAAGGCAATCTCATTTTTTCATATTTTGAAAATCTAGCTTAGACTCAATATCATGGAATTATTCATAAAAGCTAGCTGCTTTTTATTTATTTAAATTTTAGAATGTGTAGAATTCATTTCTGATGGATTCAAATTACAGTGAAGAGCACATTAAATCCTAAAGTGCTATAATGTTTATAAAATATATGTACATCCATTTTGGTTTGGCATATCCTTCATGTAAATATACTTTAAAGAGAGTTATAGGAAATGAGAAAAAGACCAAATATCCCCAAGTGATTATCATATCATCTATACTTGTGAGATGAATCATTTACCATTCATTGTATTCTATTGCCTTTCTTGCCTTCTGAAAAACTTGTCTTTATGTGGAATAAGGGTACATTGGGTAGAATATAATATCGTTATTTATGAACAGTGTTTAGTCTAGAAAAAAGTTCATGTATTGTGGCCAATTATATTCGTTTTTACCTAAATAAATAATAGTACTATTTTTAGGAGATTTGCAATAGGACTATAAAAATATCCCTGTAAGTTTCTATGGTATTTGCTGCCTAAAATATAGCTGTACCCAGGGCAAGTTATAATAATTTTTTAAAGGAACAAACTTATGCCTTGTTGGGTTTATCACAATTTACAGAAAAGCTAAAACTAAAGGTTGCTAGACATAAATTAGAAATTCAGTTAAGGAGAAATCTGATGGAAGTCTAAAACATGTACCCATATATGAGCATTATCTAAAGAGGTATTAAAATATTAAAAGCTAAAATTTTTGAAATAGGTTTAAACAAAACAAAGAATACTGTATATGTCTCTAATTTAAAAGTGAGAGGTGAAGTTGTATGTTAAAGAATTATTTACATTATTCCACAAGCTACTGCCAGTATTCAAGGTTGCTGACATAACTATATAATATCCAGCAAAAGTAACATGTAGTAATTTTGTTCCAAAAATAAGTTAGAGTTCATATGTTCATGTCAGGATACCCTAAAAAGTTGTCAGAGGTAGATTTATTTACAAGATTGTCCGAGTTTCTTAGTCACAACAGCAAAACAGAGAACAGTACATGCTTGATTGTGTTTACTTAGAGAAAACACCTTTTATTGTAGCATTGTTACGGAAACCTGAGATTAATTTCTCTGATGTAAAATTGTGTCGGTAGTGAAGCATACTTCAACAATATTGCAATAATCAATGTGGCAGTGTTTCCTTGTGTTTGCTTTTTATTTATTTATTTTTTTTTGGAGAGGTTTTCACTATAGGGCGCGTGCGCTCACCAGACAGACAGAGAGAGACATAGAGACAGAAAGCGAGAAATCACCCCCCAGGGGGGATGGTCACGCCGCAATCCCTTCTCCTCCATTCTCCTCTCGGGATCTTGGGCATGCATGCACATGCGCCCGGGCGTGAGTTTTAAGCCACCGGGTCAAGGACACGAACCACAGTCCACTACGTGGGAGTTCAGCGACATAGCCATTACGCTAACTGCTGGTTCCTGCTTGTGTTTGCTTTTTTATAGTAAGTCAATGCAGACTAATAGTTTGCCAAAATAGAAGTAATAATTCTACAACTATGTAGCATTTGTAGTACTACGTAAACGTCCTGGACCCGGTGGCTTCTACGCATGTTTGTGCCCAAGCCGAGAGGAAATGGAGGAGAAATACCATATTTCTCGCTTTCTGTCTCTATGTCTCTCTCTGTCTGTCTACGCGCCCTATAGTGAAAAACCTCTCAAAAAAAACAAAAAAAAACAAAAAAAACAAAGAAGCATGGCAGGTAAAAGTTAGATGCATGTCATACATGAAGATTTTTTTTTTTTTTTTGGAGAGGTTTTTGCTATAGGGCGCATGTGCTCGCCAGAAAGACAGAAAGAGACATAGTGACAGAAAGTGAGAAATAACCCCCCAGGAGGGATGGCCACGCCGCAATCCCATTCTCCTCTTGGGATCTTGGGCACGCAAACACACGCACCCGACGTGAGTTTAAGCCACCAGGTCCAGGACTTGAACCATGGTCGACTACATGGGAGTCCAATGACATAGCCATTACGCTAACTGCTGGTCCCAATACACAAAGATTTATTGCATCAAACAGAAGAAAATGTCAATAGCAATTGTTTTAGATGGGCAAGAATACTAAAGAAAAACATTGACTTAATAACACACTGATTTGAATGGGCAGAGTTGAGAGAGGATCTAGAGAAAAAAAAATAAGGTGAAATCAACATTGTGAATAACTGAATCAGTAACTTGGAAAAAAAGATTAAGAAAATCTATAGTGCAAAGAAGAATGGCAATCAGGTGAAGAAATCCTGCTATTCATAAGATAGGTGATAGATAGATAAAAAACAAACTATTCTCTTAAGCCTAAGTATACTGAAAAAGAGCAAACTGAATGTAAAAGAAGCTATATCTCTTCACATTAACTCATCTACTTGGTACAATTTCCATACAGTATTTTCTCTTGATTAAATGATTCCAAATTTTACTTGGAAGAATAAATGTTCATGGACATATTATGAAACTCTGAAGGAAGACCTATTACAGTAAATCTAAAAATTTATTTATTAAAGTTACAATTAGCAGGATAATAAGTAGTGGCTCCAGAAGATACAATGAACTGGTAGGGGTCTAAAGACCTTGAACTCCATGTAATAGTGTAGTACGTGATAAAGGCCACATATCAAATTTGAAGGGGCACCAATAGTGTTAGGATTATCATATAACCACATTGAAAACCAAAGTAAGGTCAATTCTGTGTTATACCTATTCCAAAATAAATCAAACATGAATTAAAGAATTAGTTCTGCCTGGGTATGTCCTTTTTATTTTTTTTTCTAAAATGAGAAAGATAAAATATTGACAGACATGATGGCCAATAATTAAAATATATTAAAAAGTAAAGACCAAAACATAAAAATCAAGGTGAAGATAAGCATGATAACACAGAAACATACAAATCTGTTTTATAAAATTAATTCAAATAGTTAAAAATAATTTCACGGGAGGAGGGCAGCAGTTGGCGTGGTGGTTAAGGGTGCTGGACTCCCATATGGCTGACCAAGGTTCGAGTCCTAGACCTGGTGGCTTCCTTTTTCATTTTCGTTCTCTCTCTCTCACCCTGTTCCTCTCTGGTCAAATTAAAATAAATAAATAAAGTTAAATAAAATAATTTTTTAAAAATAATAATTTCAGGGCCACCAGGGGAAGTTAAGGTGGCTGAAGCACACATGGTTGGATCTGTAGTACAATTTCAGTACCTGGCAACTTGGAAAACATGCCAGGCACATATGTGTGTGTGACCAAAATTACAGGAGGAGAAAGGAGGAGAGGTTGACGGCAGCATGGCCATCCCCCATAGGGAGTGATTTCTCATTTCCTTCTCTCTCTCTGTCTCTCTCCGGCAAGCACACACACACACACATACACACACACCCTATAGATAACTAAAAAGAAAAAAAAAAAGAAAAACTTAAGCCTCAAAAAAATTAAGAAATTCAAGTTAAAAATAATAAAATTTACATTTTCTATTCACTTTGGTAAATATTTTAAAAATGATAAGACATAGTGCTGTCAGGGGCAGGCAAAACTGGCTATTTTCATAAAACATTGGTGAAACTAAATTGTTGTAAACTGTGCCATAAATTCTCCACCAAATGTGAACTTCTGAGTTAATATTTTTGTTTGTGCCCTTCAAAGGAGGATTAGGGCTTGGGAAGCAGATATTCAGATTAATAGCATTAGAGTAGAAGCAAATGCTTTATGTCACTCCCGTCTCTGAATTTTAAATTTTGAATACAATCAAAACCAGACTCCCTTAGCCACCACTAAACATTTAAGAATAAAGTCCACCTTGCAAAGGTAACCTGTGGTTTTAATGATTCCTGTTGAAATGGTGGTGATCATGACGTGTTTATGCTACACTTCCCTCTGTTTTACTATAAAATATAGCTAACCTATTCTCAACTTTCTCTTGACATCATGAAAGTATGAATTCATATGTTACTTTTGGTCCATGTATCAGTTTTATATATAGTACAGTGATCTCCGGTTCACACATGTCTTTGTTCTCCTTTTATACTGAATAAGGGTAATGCTTTTCAGGCCTCCATGCCTGATCCTTACTAATTAATATCTAGGTAAAGCTTTACTACTCGAAGTTCTCTTTTCTTTTATTTTTTTTTTTTGAGAGTTTTTTTTGCTATAGGGCGTGTGTGCTCGCAAGACAGACAGAGAGATAGAAAGCAAGAAATCACCCCCTGGGGGGGATGGCCACGCCACAATCCCTTCTCCTCCATTCTCCTCTTGGGATCTTGGGCATGCACGTACACGTGCCTGGCGTGAGTTTATGCCACTGGGTCCAGGACTTGAACCGCGGTCGGCTACAGGGGAGTCCAGCAACATAGCCATTATGCTAACTGCTGGTCCCCCGAAGTTCTCTTATTCTTAAGAATTTTGATCTATTTGCCCAGGGAAATCCAAATTTTAAAAGACTACAGCCGTTCACCTAGGTTGTCTTATTAGTGCATTATTTTATCCTAACCACAGACATTTTCAAATTATTTTATTTGGTTACTATTTCTTCAACAATTGCAAATGTCCCCCCAATGCCTATATTCTTTCATTTTAGTATTCTCTGCCTTCTCTTTTCTAGAACTTCCTATTTTTCTTCTTTCATGGCATTTTCACAATCTTTAATAATATATTGATTTCACAATTTGCAATAGAAAACCTCAGACAAAGTGAAGTTGATGGCATCATGATTTGATTCCAGCCATCCAACTTCACTTTCACTCTTTATTATGTATTGTAGAGCCTATATTACAAATAAGAGCTGTCCTTTCCCCAGTGCAATGCTATTTCCTGTATTTGCATATGATTCTGACTTGTACCTTGTCTCTTCACATAGCCCTAAGCATATGCAGGTGTGTATATACACTTGTGTCACATCCTGTCCTTCTCTCCAACTCAACCCACATTAGTCTGACTTCTAACCATAAAATGGATCTAAAACTGTTCTTACCATCATTACTAATTCTAAGCATACTCTTTTTGGTCAGGTTCCCAAGGAGTGAAGCGTGAAACAAGAACTTAGCATTGTGCAATTTACAGAGGGAGGAAAAGTTCTATAGGAACAACCATTAGAAAGGGGAGGGAAGCAGAAGGCACCAACAAGTGCCAAGGAAAGAAATGGTCATATGGAAAGCTTGGCCTTGCACTGAACCTTGGGGACCATGTGGCAGAAAATTATACCATAGGATTGTTTTTTTCATTTAAAGCATCCCTCTCAGTCAATTTTTAGCTATGGTGTCCACGTGCTCCAGGAAGAGCCTGTTCCTGTGAGCAGATCTTCAGAAAATAGGGGTAACTGGGAGCTCTCAGCGGTTAACACTCATGGCAGCCGGAGATAGTACTCTGGCAAAGTAGCAAAGGACAGATTCATCTCATTTGGGCTACCAACAGCAGCAGCCCAAGACTTTTCCAAGTTTTTTTTTTTTTTTTTTTTTTTTAAATCTTCTGCAATATTTGACACTGAACTGCTCACTTCTCATCTTCTCTAACACTCATTCAATGTATCCCTACTAGTTTTTCTTACTTCTCTAACCATGTCTTGTCAATATGGCTAAATTCCTAGTTTCATTCCACAGTCTGAAGTATGCATGAGACTTTCATCTTGGTTTTAATTCTCACTTTGTTATATTCTTTCAAAGTTATCTCATCTAGTTCAGTGGTTACAATTACCACTGTTGAATATGTCTGTGTAAGCTTGCATGTTCTACCAACACCCATCGGTATCCAAATGCTCAGCTTCAGGTTATGGATTTCCTCTGGGTTATCCCATGGAGAGCTCAAAGTCAACATAGCAGAAAGTGAACATAAAATGTTTCTTGTGAAACGTGTTTATTGTGCTCATGGAATAACTCCATCATCATTTCTGTAGCATCTAATTCAATTTTAGACCAGTCAACTCATACTTGCTGGATGAGTGAATACCATTCAGTTACCTCTTTTTTATTCCCATCAGTTATCTTTTTTTTCCCTGAAACATGAAGAAATGATGTCAAACAATTACGTAAATATCAAATAAAAATTAAAATAAATTTGGGACAAGTAGACTTCTTTTGAATAATTGATAACTTAAGATCATTTAATTTTATTTAAAAAGGCTAATAAAATTGAGTTTAAAGTGTATAATGAGGGAATAATAATGGAGGTCAAATTAACAATTTATGTCATTTCTGAAATGGCACTTGAAGCACTTTATTACAAAATTTTGAAAAGTTTGTGATGATGTAGTTACATAAAATATCCAATAGATGGTACTGTGAAATGCCTCACATACAAAATAAAGTGGTCTGTAGGTAGAAATTTTTAAAATAACATTTTTAGAATTCTAAAAAATAATCGAGAAAATTTTCTCCGGATATTAAAATATATCTAAAATTTTGATTTTTAAAATATAGCCTAAGCAATATAGTATTTTTATGTAAACAATTACTAATATTCTTTGTTCTTAATGTACCTCAGACATGAAAATTGATGTTCATTACAAAATAGAGCTTTAAAAATATTTATAATTTATTATTTAGAATTTTTTAGTAATTACCCTTAGTTAATGTATTATTATAATGCATGTTACTCAAATGCATTTTCAGCAAGCAAACTACAGTTTATTACTGAAATTCTAAAATAGCTTTGATATTAAAAATAAAGCAAGTCTATGGAAGCCTTTATCCCAGCTTGTTTAGCAAGTGTAGGTTCATTATTACCCACATTTTTTTGTTCTCCACCAAAGTTAGTTTAATAGCTGAATTTAACATTGAACAGAAAATATCAATAAAGCATACATTCAGAACACTTTAAAAAAATAGTCTTATAGAGTTAAACTAAACATCCTTAAAAAAATCATTTAAGAACTAGTTGAAGTTTGCTCCTAAAAAACCATATGAAAAATAGCAATTTGTAGATTACCTAATGATTTTAGTACACATTCAAATTTTCATTGCAAAAATGCTTCTGTAATGCAAATGATTATAAACTGTATGTATGTTTGTGAGAATGAATGCCAAATTTTGATTACTAGAGCTAAGTTTTATAATACCTATTTCTAAAGTTATATTTTTCTGAGGAATACATGATAGCATTGAAAGCTTGAAAATATGCATGCATTTTAATTTATTACATATAGCTCTTTGAAATTTTTATGTCACTGTCTATGATACCATTCTTGACTTAATTGAGTATTTCTTTGTATCTGGATTATTTATTAAATTATTTATTTTACAAACTTTTATTGAATATGAATGCATGTCAGGCACTAGCAAAACAAAGATACGTAGCTCTTAGAACATTTTTGGGTGAATCAGCAGCTTCTTATGAGATATATTATCATATGTCCCTCAGCTTTCTGCATTTACTATTTTTTAATCATGTTTTATATAATCTGAATATGCGCTAAAGACACCCTTTTAAAACGAAGATATTCTTAGGTACATACGAATGTTCTGCTTTAAGAAAATATGCTGTTGAAATAATTGGAACTAGCTTAGGTAATTCAAGCTATGGTTAAAGACAAAAATAATTATTGCTTTCAGAAGTCTAGTACTTTCTGACTGTTATCTCCTAAGCTATGACAAGAAAACATCTATCAAATTGGTAGTATAAGGGTTGAGATGAACAAATAATTGCATAAATTCTTTGGGTTAAAAAATCACATTTGCCCCCCCAAATCTACTCTGACGACACCACCTTTATGGCATGATGGCCTCCAGGATCTTAAGTAGTTCTTAAAGATTTTGTAGCCGGTGTGTACTGTGCTCTTTAAACACAAGGACATACACTGACTGGTTTACTCCAATTTCCAAGTACGCTGGATGCACATGTGACATGGCAAAGTTCCTACTTGAGCCAAACGGGTTTAAATAGAAACGGCGCAGGCAGATCTCAAGTGATAGTCTCTTAATAGATGTCAGATACTCTTTATTGCTACCCTCTTTTATTTCAGTAACATTTTAATTAATTCACACTGATTGAATAAATGTACATTGAGACTTGTTTCCTAATGAGGGCGCATTTAGAGGAAAGGTTCTGCATCATTCTGATATCCTGTGGGTAATTATATTCTAATTATATGGTCGGGGGAAAAGAGTCTATAACTCAGTACTGATATTGTTCGTTGGACCCAATTAATTACATGCACATAATGAAAGTTCATGATAAGGTTGACTGGCAGTCAGTGTAAAATTTTAACTCAATTGAATCTTAGCCTAACGTGAGTTCAGAATTGGACTTTAACCTTGTTAGAAAATACTTTGGCATGAGATCAGTGGATATTTAGAGGGGCAAAGGATGAGAACAAATTTCATTATAACCTCTTTTTTTTTTTTTTTTTAAAATTCAAGGTCTTATCCGTGGATGATGAAAAGGAAAGCTAAGCTTTAATTCTAAATGTTATTATCAATATTCTATCATTACCTACAGTAATTCATCTGTATTCTGGAAAGCAACAGTGTCCTAACTAAACAATGATAAATTTCTACAACCTGCTCATGTATTTATAGAGAGAAACAATAGCCATAAGAAAGTATTATAGATACATCTTAGAAACATAGATTTAGTAAGTATTAATCTATTATAGTAAGTTCTTTGTAGGGGAGGGTTTCAAGCCACCCACAACTCAGACCCTTGTTTCAAACAATCAGAAATGTAATTATAAGCACACACTCAAAAATAGGTGTCTATGAATTATTTATTTGTGAAGTAAGAGTTCTAAACAATTATCTGAAAAATAAATAGTTGATGCGTATGTTCATTTTGAAATGTGTTTTGGACATGGTTGCTCTAAATATCAGTTCCCATTTTCCCCCTCAGTTGCAATATTTTCTTTGCACACGCACACACACACACACACACACACACACAGGGAAGGGCGGTATCAGTACTAAAGAAAATAGTAGTGGGGATTTTTCTCTTCTTCTCTTTCAAGCCCTTCTGCTCCTCTTCTCCCTCTCCCTTTTTGTCCATTGTTTTCTCTCTTCAATCTCTTCTATTTCCTCCTGCATCATTCCCTTTGTGTCTCTTCTAATATCCCCAACATAAATGTTTTCATAAAAAAAAAGTAAATTGGATAGTTCCCATCTACTTTTCAGTCACAAAAATGTTTTAAGATGAAAATCATGTATCTTGTGCCTTCTTGTTGAGCGCTTAAGCAGGTAATGCAAACTAGGAGAATGATTTCCATAATAATATTAATAAAATAGTTAACTATTATTAGAGACCTTAAATGAACAGACATTATCTTTTTAATCCTACAAATAGGTACAGTTATGATACCAGGGACATTTAAGAAAAATGAAGTTCTACAGGATTAAGAAAGTGATTTAAATCACATCTAGCAATTGGAAGAAGCAATACCTGTTTTACTCGGTAACCGTTGTTCTGAATCTATTGTTCATGCTCATATGCAGTTCCTCAAATTGGTTACACATCAAATAAATTTAGGGATCTTAGGACAGCTTTTCTAAAAAGGAATAGGAGGGGCCATCAGGTGGGCTAGTGGTTATGGCCTGGAATCCCACATGACTGACCACGATTTGAGTCCCAGGTTCAGTGGCTTGAAACTCAAACCAGGTGTATGTGTGTGTGCCCAGAATTCTAGGAGGAGAATGAAGGAGAAGGGATTGTGGTGTGGTAATCCTCTCTGGAGTCAGGGAGTATAATTTCTCATTTTCCCTCCACTGTCTCTATTCTCTCTGATGAGTGCATGCACCCTCTAGCAAAAAAAAAAAAAAAAAAAAAAAAAAAAAAAAAAAAGAAAAGAAAGAAAAAAGAAAATAAAACACAAAGAAGTAAAGTAGAAGAGAATAGAATATATCACAGAGTAGTCAGGGTAACCTGCTAAGTGATCTTTGTAACATTATTTTGTAAAGGAGAAAATATTCGTATTATGGATCACAAAAATAAACTAAGGAACACTTCTTTGACCATATTGGCTTCTACTGATTTTATGAGACCTGACCAAGTACGGTCTGTCGTTCATTTCTAATAACTTCTTTAGAAAGGGTTTGAGCTGCTCTTGCAGAAGGCTTTTATATTTAGAAATCTATATTTAAAATGATTTGTATACCTCTATAACGTCATTAACATTTTAGTGTCTCCTTAAATTTTCAAACATTGATTGCAGTAGATATACCTTTCCTGAAGGTTTGGTTATTTGTTCTTTGCAGACACAAACATTCATACCATATTGAGGAAGCAGGGATAGAAGGAGCCTCACACTTTCTTCTCTTCAGTACCCTCTGGACAAAACTCTGTATATATGCATGAATGATCATATTTACTTGAGTAAGAATAAAATATTTTTAGGAGAAGTGATAGGTTAAAGATAGTGAAATGTTCACAGCTAAAAATATTTCACCATTACATTTCTATTGATGCAAATTTAAAAATTAAACTCAGATAAGAAGAGAGTAAGCAATGATAAGATTGTAATATGTATTGCTTTGAAAAGTTTTATTTTTTGATAGTTCTATTTTAATTAAATATGACAAAACATTAGTGGAAGATATAATTAATGATTCTACTGACTGACCTACTTGTAATACACTGAGATCTTTTATTCAAGATGTTAATAAAGACAATGATAACATACAAATCCTATCTCACTTTTTAAAAATTTGCATTGTGTTCCTATGTGTGAGTGTACACAATGGTGAACCTACTAAATCATAAAGTTTATACAGATGATGAAACTGTAATACGAAAAAAAAATCATAAAACCAAAGATGTATTTAGTATTTATATTCTAAAAATGCTGGCAGTACGTGTGCTCATTATTTATGAAGAAAGAACAACTTTGTCTCTCAAGCAGAGGATGTTTATGAAGATAATTTTGCTTTTCCCTAACTTGTTTTGTCTCTGTTCCTCACCTGTCTGTTTTAATATAGAGATAGCCAGTTGTATGTAAAGGAAAGCAAGCTATTTAAATTAGTTTTATTTGGCCACTTTACATTTTCTGGGAGTTCATGTGTTAAAGTTATATTGATATTCAAGCCAGTTTGTTCTGGCAAAATGAATATGTGTGTGTGTGTGTGTGTGTGTGTGTGTGTGTGTGTGTATTTTTAAATATTTTTCAATCTTTATCAACATTTTAAAATACTTTATTTTCAAGTAATTAAATAAATGGAGATGGCTTAAAAGTGGCATTTTAAAATGTTATAACTGCTGTTGTTTGAACAGAGTGCAGGTAAGGGAAACAATATTTAATTACTAACTTTATTTTCTTGGGCTAATTGTCTAACATATATGATCTTCAGTTTCCCAGTATGAAAAATAAGGGTATCTTGGTTTACTGGGAGGATGAAATGAGATATTAAACCCAAAAGATATTTCTCAAAAATATGAACATTCTTACACAAGTTTAAGACATCATTTTGTTAAGTTTACTGTAGTTTTGAAATAACTGATGACTCTTTTAATGAAAATATGTGCTCTTATTATATTTTAACCTAGTCAAACCTCCAATAATCTCCACCAAAGATTTTTTCTTTGTCCTATGACAATTTGGATTAAATTGTCAATTTAAAATGATTACACATTAGAAAATATGAAGACAAGAAATATCCTAATATTTAAGAATAGAATTTTTAAAAAAATCTTTGATATTAGATTGAATTTAATAAGTGCCCTAAAGGCAAATGCATCGTTTAAACTAATTATCTGTGCTGTGTATTCTATTTAATATTAAAAAAGATACTGATTAAATAAAATCAGTCACATTCTTCTGTAGTCACACCTCACATTTGATTAAATAAAATTACACAGTTCCTGGATTAATTCTTGACTAAAAATATATTACATTTAGGATTATACACTCATGATAATTTTTGGAAAACTAAAACATTTACTCTTCCTTGACATTTAAAAATTATATACAGAAGAATAAAAATAAAATAATATCAAATTTATATTCTTACAAGTTACTAAATCTTTTTCTTCTTAAAATATTTCTTGGAATCATGATTTTCTTATTGTTACTCAAGAACAGGCAAGTGATGGGCATGTTAATTTAATATATACTCTATGCCTATACATTTTCATTATAAGTGAGCTCATCTATATGTTGTTTTCATAACCCTTATTCTTGGAGTGAATTTCTAGTGTTTTCTCAGAAGTTGAAGTATTGCCAGGGAAAATTCTCAGGATTGGTGCATTTCTTTCTTACATATTTATAACTTCTAGTCCCAGCTGGGGCCTCAATTTTGCTTGATTCTGTTACTCATTCTTAGTCACCCGCTTTCCCATTCTCAGAGAGATAGTGACAAATCTCGTTACCTTATTCATCTCACCACCCCTCTGCCAACCTCACTTGTTCTCAGTACTTGTGAGTAAATAACCCATATCTTTACTGCTCTGCAAATGAAATCTCCAAGCAAAAATACCTATACATGACCAGTTCTCTACATGAGTAGTAACAAAGTCAGCAAGGGTTCAATTTCACCCTACATATTTTTTGAGGCCTTAAAATGGAATGTTTATGAGCCTACGTAACACAGTCTTTGCCTTTGTGACACTAGATCAGTTTCATCCATGTGTATTACCTTCTTTGGCCCTATAGGCTTCCACATTTGTCATCCTCGTGAGAGTAAACCCACTCCTTAACACTTCTCCATTTCTCCATCATTAGGTATGTACCCAAGATGAACCCATTTGGAAAATTGCAGCACCTGTCTATGCTGGCCTCTGCTGCATCTGAAATATGGCTTTTGTAAAGATCCCTTTGTTTGTTATGTATCTTTTTTTTTTTTTTTTTTTTTTTGAGAGGTTTTCACTATAGGGCACGTGCGCTCGCCAGACAGACAGGGAGAGACAGAGAGACAGAAAGCGAGAAATCACCCCCCAGGGGGGATGGCCACGCCGCAATCCCTTCTCCTCCATTCTCCTCTCGGGATCTTGGGCACGCACGCACATGCACCCGGCATGAGTTTAAGCCACCAGGTCCGGGACTCGAAACATGGTCAACTACATGGGAGTCCAGCAACATAGCCATTACGCTAACTGCTGGTCCCTCGTTATGTATCTTTAACAATTTCTTCTGATTCTTGAAATTCCTCTTTCCCAGTAACCTAGATCATTATATATATTTTTTTTCTTATCTTTAAAAAGGGATCTCTTGGGCTGACCAAAAGATCCTAGTGATTAAGGAAACTGTATCTCACATGGTTGCCTGTGATTTGAATCCTGTCCCCAGCCAAGTCCCAACAGGATGGAGAAATGGAGGAGAAAGAATCAGGAAGTGACCATGCCACATAGGAGTGTGCTTTCTTTTTCTACCAGACAAGTGCACATGCCCGCAGCAATTAAAAAAAAAATAACTCTCTAAGTCTTATGAAAATCTTGCTTATTATTTTCTTCCATTCCCTCCATTGCTTTTTTCTCAAACTTCTAGAAATTTAGTTATTTTCGTTGGAATAATATGTATTTTTATTTCATTGTAGAAGCATTTTTACATACTTTTAGGCTTTAGAGGCGATAATAGAAAAGAAGAAAAAAAGAAATATTTTGCTCCCATTTTTTTTCTTTTTTAAAGAAAGAGCTTTTTTCTATAGGGCATGTGCAGTCACCAGAGAGAGACAGAGAGACAGAAAGCAAGAAATCCCCCCCCCGGGGGTGGGGGGTGGCCATACCAAAATACCTTCTCTTCCACTCTCCTCTTGTCATCTTGGGCATGCATGCATACTTACCCAGCGTGAGTTTTAAGCCACTGGGTCCAGGACTTGAACCATGGTCAAAAATGTGGGAGTCCAGTGAAGTAACCATTATGCTATCTGCTGGCCCCATTCCCAAATTTTATTAAAAAAATTTTCACACATAATGCAGTAGGACCTCCTAATCCACAGAGACTCTTTTCCAGTATTCCCAGTGGATAGCTGGAACTCAGGATAGGACTGAGCTAATTTATACACATTATGTTTTTCCTATAATCAAGTTTAATTTCTGCATTAGGCAAAGAGAGAGATTAACAACAATAACTATTGGGTCATCAGAAAAGTCATGATGCATTTTTGCATAGAAAAGTATGTCATGACCATTCCGACAGCCCAATATTAATAAAATTAAAAAAAAATTATAGCAGTTTGCCAGCATCACTACTCTTCAGCCTTGGGCCATTAGGTAAACCAAAGGCTACTTTAACACAAGCACTGCAGTGCCACAACTGTCCATAACTGAGTCAGCTACTCAGTGACTAAGAGAGTAGCATCTGCAGTTTGAGTACACACAAGGAAAGGGTGATTCACACCCCAGCAGGTGTGAAAGGAAGGCACGGCAGTTCATCACACGAGTCAGGAAAGCATGCGGTTTAGAATTTACGAATTGCTACCTTCTGAGATGTTCCATTTCATATTTTGAACCACAGTTCAACACAGGTAACTAAATCTATGGAAAGTACAGCCACAAATAAAAGAGTACTACTATTTAATGAGTCCAGTCTATTTCCAAACTATATTAATCATTTTCCCATCACTTATGTATGTATAAATACATATGTGCATATGTGCATTTATGACTATGTACACATGTATATACATACACAAATATATATATACATCCTATATGTATAACATATTGTACACACACAGACATACATACATATTTTATTAAATTGAATATTTTAAAAATAAATTACATAGAATGACAATACATCTGTGAAACCTCAGCAGACATCTTCTAAGAGTGAGGGCAATTTTCTACATAACATCATTGTACTCGCACCTAAGAAAATTATTAATTCTGTGATATCAGTCATTATCCTTTCATATTCAGAAGTCTACAATTACACCAAAAATGTCTTCTATGGTTTTTTTAGTTGTCTATTATTCATTGGTAGAAGTAGGGAGGATCAAGTTCAATTTGAAGTTTATGCATTGAATTTGTTTGTTATTCTGAACTACTTGTATAACTAAAATCTTTTCATTTGAAGAAGAGCAACATTTACATATTGTAATCAAAGGACTACATTCATGTCTTGCAATGTTTATTCAGAACCTAAGCTTTAACCTGGAGCAGAGAAATATGGTAGGCAGACAAACAACTTTGAACTGACCCAGACAGACATATGCACAAACATTTTGCCACCCGCCCTTGTCCATGGTGTTACATAGACAGACTTGGACTCAGAAGAGAACAATTCTCTTGACATCAAGAAACTTTCAATGAAAGCGTCACCAAACCAATTGTCTACACATCTTCAAAACAACAGCAATTACTTCCATACTGTTCTCTCATCAATGGGCTATTTCGCCAGAATTCATACTCCGTTACCTCATGACTTATATTGACTAGAAATCTGTAGTCGCAATATTTTCTTATATAATATGAAAATATTTTTCTAGAATCATCTTCCTGAACACCTTAATTTCATTAGGGCTGCCCTGGACTCCTCCTCCTCTTCCACTTTTGAGTACATTGGCTCCTTCTAGTCTATCTCCAGGCTGTGCAGCTATGAGGTGTCTGAACATTTTCTACCTTAGATGTAGCCATTCTTTGGGTTCTTGCTGACTTCCTGGAGTTTTTCTGGGGAAAGGAATAAAATAACAGTGTTCTCAGATGTTTCATAACCATCTTGATGATCTAGCAATCCACCAGATCCTGCGTCACATAGCATAGATCTGGGGGAAAAATAGAATATACTGACTGCCACTTCCTTTGGAGGGACACAAAAATATCTAAGAATTCGTGGCTTCTCATCCCATTCCCCTACCTCCTTCCTACAATAGAAAATCTTTATGTACTACTGTGTGTGTAATTTGTCAAATGGTCTTTGAAATTTGTGTTTTATGTCCTAAGACCCCATAAAGCAGGGTTTTAGAATTCAATAACTTGTTTCTTGTCACAGCAAACAAAACTCCTTCCCATCATGACTCAGAAAAGGATGGTAATGATACATATCAATATCAGTATATGTGGCCTCATACAAAAAAATTATTCTCAAGTAAAAAGCTTGCTATTTCCTTAAAAATTTTTCCTCATTATTGGATTTTTTTTGTATTTCTAGAATATTATGAAATAAAATCAATACCAAAAGGTATGTCTATGTCCAATAGAAACTGAATATTTTTAAGAAGACATGGAAGTCAGACTGGGGGGAAAAAAATGATAGGATGGGTAAAGGGCAGTATTTAAAAATTAGTGGGAATTGTTCATGAAGGTGAATGGGACATGGAGATGAGTTTAACCAAAACACAAATGTAATGCACTAAGGTTGTAGAGTAGTCTACAAAAACTGGCCAAGATTATGTTTCAGTGTAATTTGAATATATGAGGTTGTATTTTGGGTAAGTAATTTCCTAGTCCAAAATACTCTGCATTAGAGTATTCCTTATTTCATGAAAATATATTCATTTATTTATTCCAAGAAAGCAGAAAAATTATACCAGGGAATGTATTTTTAATGTATTCATTTATTTTTCAGGAATATCATGATATATGAACCTTCACTGATATTTTGTTTTCAGCTTGATTTTTTTTTTCAGCTTTAATATGAACTTCTCTTTTTCAGCAGACTCTGCCCACTTCAGGAGTTTCAGTTCCTGAGGTGCGTAAGCAAAATAAAAAATAAATAAATTAAAAAATTAAGAAAAGGTTTTCACACTTACTATTTAGGTCATTGTAAAACTTATGTTGTTATGAAGAATATTTGGGGCTGGCTCAGTGATGTAGTAATATTAATTTCTATATTTCATTTTGCCCATATTTTGATATTTGAAGATGGGGGTCTTTATAGTTTCAGTGATGGTATAGACTTCTAGAATTTCTCATCTACATGGTGACGAGCATTAGAAAAACAAATTATATGACACACATATACAGAGAAAATAAAGGTTACTTTTCAAAGAGCTTTAACTGGTATATACAAATAGTGTCATTCCTATTCATCATATTAAAATGCAAGCACATTGCAGAGTCCAAAGCAGTTCAACACGTTGAGCCATCAAAATGTGTTTTTCAATGATTGCATGTTGAGAAACTCTTACTCACTTTGTAGTGCCATCGCTTAAAAAATAGACATGGACATTTGCATTAATCATGTATTTCATGACATATAGAAAGTCATTGGAATGAAATATAGTCACGGAATAAATTACTAGTATTTTGAAAATAAATGTAAGCATTGCCACAACATTTATTTTCAGTTAATTACTACCTTTATCTTTGTGTTAATGAAGCAAAAATGCCACATTTTTCTGTGACAGTATCCTATTCCATTGTTATTATCTCTATAGGAAATGCCCAAATGGTATTGTTTTCTTTACAATTATAATTTGAATCTGTTTGCCTGAGAAAGTCTTACATATAATACATCGTTGCTACCTTAGAGTTTTAATTCATTTGCAGGATAACATAATTGAATAGTGTAGTCATCCCTCTAACCTCCAACCAAAAAATCAATTTTCTAATCAGTGTAAACTATCTCATTGAATTTTTTAAGTTTTATTTTTGATCACAGACATATTTGAAAACATATTTGGAGATATGCTTGAAATATAAATGTTTCTAATCTCTGAGAAATATTAAACTGATTTTGTTTTCAAAATCTGCTTTTGTTTTCAAGTGAATTAATAGCATTATTATAATAATTATTATAAAATAGCGATATTAAATGATGCACTCACACACAAGTGACAAAAGTATTAGAAAAGTTGATCATTTTGTCTACATATTTAAGTGTGAGATAAGTAATTTTGTATTTTCAGGTTTCTAAGTTTATTTTTGTCCCTGTCATTGGCTCATCAAGTGAATATGGTCACTGCATTTGAGATTTAAAGTTATCCCTTTAGTTTTTTTTATCTCCAAGGATCTCCCATATTCAATTTATAATTTGTAGCATATAGGTTGAATAAATGGATCAAACTTTCTGTTTCTATGATACCCTATTTTTCATTTTTAGAAAGTCTTTGTCCGATATAAAGTTTTCTAAATCTTCCTATACCACTTCCCGCCCCAGCAAAATATATTAATTTATTTTAACATAAACTTTTTACTATCCCCCAAATCATAAGTTTTTAAACTACATTGGTCCCCAAAATCCCTTACGTCTGTGTATGGATGCATGCGTGAGTGAGGGTGTGAAGACACACGCTTACATGTACACACACAGACAAGACTGTATGGTCTAAGGTCAGGAACATTAAGAACATTAACAGAACTTTAACATTCCTTGGTTAAGTGAAAATGTGGCCAAATTATATGTATGGGAACATATGAAAAGATGTATACATAATTAAACATTTTAAATATATAAATGTATATTCATTGTCTGCACTTTTGATGTAACACGAAGGGCTTTTCTAAGAGGACTTATCTACCAATTAAAAATGGTGTATTGATCATGTGGCATTCTCACAATGTCATCACTCACTGCAGGTTCCACACAAGTATAACAAAAACTCAAGGCCACCTGTGAAGTAATTTCAGCGTAAAAACATCCTCTTGTCTTTATTAGTTCCGAATATTGTCCCAGTTGGGTCTAAATTTAACTTTACCACTACACACACACACAGAGATATACACACACATGTTATTGTGTGTTCCCAAAACATGCAAGTTGATTTTCATGGAAACAATTCTTTCATTTTGTTTTTTGCCGTTCAATGGTTTGAGTAATAAGTTACAGAGTCACAACAATAAAATGACAAGTTTTACTTCAGCTTACTATCAATCTGAATTACAAAGGGAATGAAAAATGAGTGAAGCTGCGTTTGTTGCAGTCTGCTTTCATATATAACTAGTTGTATATGTGTATGTATGTATGAGTATAATATATAAATACATATATCATATAAACACTTACATTTTTTTATAAATGGGACTACCATATGCTAGCACACAGCCAAAATTAAATTATTTTGGCATAGACGCTCTCATTCCTAAACTTCATTCCCTCTCCTCAGGATTTTTTTAAACCGAAATCTTGTCAGGGGTTTACACCCAGTACAAAATTATCCTAGGAGATTATATACACAGCATGTGGAATGTGTGAAATGACAATCTGTGGATCAAGTCACAAAAAGTACCTTCAAGCTTAGGAAGTAAGTAGCATCTCAGGTACTTTAAGACTAGATTTCATCTCGCCTACTTTGCTGTCTCATTAGCGACTATGATACGGCCCCATTCATCATGACTGTTATTCCCAATTATGGAGACCTAGTAGAAAATAAAAATAACATAAAATACTTTACAACACCTACTGTTTGCTACTGTGACCTAAACAGTCTACCCTAGGAAGAGCTTAATAGAGCATACAATAGTTTTAATTTATACTTCAAAAGTCACTGTCATTCAGTGAGTGCCAATGTTATTCCAGTGCCTTTATTGAAACTTTCTCAGTTTATCATCACATGAACCAACCTGTTTATAGATGAAATAAATGGTGACTTAACAGTAAATAACTTGCCTATACTTGTTCAGTAAGTGTGATAAAAAAAACACTTTTTTAAGAATTATTTAATTTAACCTTGATTATTTATTTTTATTTGACCAGGGAGGGACAGAGTGAGAAACAGAGAGAGAGAGGGAAAGTGAGAAAGCAAGCTACCAGGTCTGGGACTCAAACCATGGTCAGCCATATGGGAGTCCAGTACCCTTAACCACTATGCCACCTGCTGGCCCCCAAAGCTGGGATTTTGATCCTATGTCCATACATTTTCCTTTGCCCAAAGTTGTTTCTGTTTTTGTTTTATAAGAAGTACTTATTTAACTATATTTAAAATCAATGGAAATCTCTAGACTTCATAAATTATTATTTATTATATTTATGTTTACAGTTTATAAAATATTTTTTTAAAACATTCAACTATTTTGCTAAGTAAATAAATCAGAAATTTATTTGTTTAAGAATAAATTATTTATTGGGTTGTAAGAAAGCCCTTGACAGATTTTTGCATAGAAAACCACAGAAAAGTAAGTTATGACTTTCCAATAACCCTATCATTTAATTTATTATTATTATTATTATTATTATTTCAGAGAGAAAGAGAGGACAGAGAGAAAGAAAGTGAAAGTGAGAGAGCAAGCTGCCAGGTCTGGAACTCAAACCATGGTTAGCCATGTGAAACCCAGTGCCCTAATTCCCACACCACCTACCAGTCCCCAGGAATTAGTTTTGCTGAACTTTCAAAGAATCCTAGTAGATTTAGAGCTTTTGCCATCTTTGAAATAAATTTGTTTCCCTTGGCCAGTAAAATGTTCAAATCCCAAGAGGAGTCCATATGAAAGGTATAGTTTTGCAGCTGTTAGCAAGTTGTTTTTTTGGAGCTCCAAATCTCTTGTGCCTTGATGAATATGCTAACACATCTGCTTCAGGGAGAACTTCAAAAGTCTGATTTATATGGATACTTTGGATTAAAATTACACGGTTTTTGGGAAACTCTTGTGGCCCAGCAGCAGAGGAAGAAAGAGCTAAGTCGTCTCTCAGGCAAGTTGTGCAGTAGCAGAGAAAGTTCCAGGATTCAGTGATGCTGAGGCTGCAAAGCTCTTGCCTTTGTAGCTTGTATTAGTGGAGGTGCTTTGCTGCAGCCTGTCTTTCATGCTGAGATTGGACAAAAAGAAGAAAACTCTGGGCTTCAGGTAATCATCACTTGCTGCTTGTAGTTTGCAAGTGATCGATAACAGCAGGTTTAAGTATTGTGGTAAACAACCCTTTTGTGAAAGCAGTTTTCAGCAATGTACAAATACGTTACCTCTGAGAACCAGCGTGATACAGAAAAAGATTTTTTTTTTTAGAGCACATATTTAAAGAGAGGTCTTTTACTTCATTTATTTCATCTTTCTGTTTTCTGTGAATGGTCTTTTTGGCTTTTCTTCTCTGTTTATTATGATGATTATTCTTTTGGCATTGTAATACAATGGAGTCCCTAGTTAAGGTTTGTTGTGTTACTTGTAGAATCTAAGGATCACAAAACACTGAATTCTATATTCAAAATGTCTACATAGCAAACACAAATGGTTGATATTTGAAAATGCTCAAATATCAATAACTGTACTTTATATTTTGTAGTTACATGTTCTATGTTCTTTCATAGTTTTTTTGTAAAGTAGTTCTTTTCAGTGTTTCAATAATTTCTATTGATTAAAGCAATAATTTTCCAACTCTTTTTATATCTAGGATAATTTGTCTGGAAGAAGAAAATTTGTCTTAATTATAACAATGTAATTTATTTTGTAGTTTAGAGCCCCAAAACTGGAAAAGGAAACTGAAAGTTAAATGGCAAACCGTGTCCCCATTTAACAGAGAACTTTATCCTGAATGATGATACAAAGTAAGGCTAGTGAGAGCTCTTCTTGAAACTCTCAATAACTTCAACATTGGCAATTAACTCTGTTGAATATTATAGTGGAGCTCTCCTAGTCAGGGTTAACTAATCCCCAAAATGGTCTAGTAGAACCCTGGTGGGCAGTGGAATTTTCAAAATACTATTGCTTCCTTCTTTCTGTCCCTCTTCCTGTCAAAGAAGTAAAGATTTTTATCAATGGAAATAATAGAATGTGTCCAACTATCCTCTGCTGAGTAAAATATAGTGAATATTTGAGTGAAATAAACATAAAACAAATGAGTGTAATAACAGGAAAATCATGGGGGAAATGAAATGAATGTGTCTATCCTGTTTTAAAATTTTCAGCCTTTATTAATTCCAAAAATTTGACAGAATAATAAGTTCTCTCCAAACAACAACAAAAAATCACTGTTTTATTGATGTGTGTATGTGTCATGTGTATTTAAACAAATGTTTAGCATTTTAATATTCATTAGATTATAGAATGAAATACACAGAAATGAGATATTGAAAGCTTTCTAAATTAACTTGCTATATCCTTCTTTTTCATAATTCTATATTCCAAAAATAAAATTTCAAAAATTCAAAATTTCAGCATAGAGTTTTAAATTTTGGTGTTTTATTTTGTACAGTTGTTAATCATAAAGAGTTTTTGTAGTCTTGTACAAAAGCCTCCTAACTACTGTCTTGGCTACCTGGGCGTTTTTACCACACAGGAATTTCCTTGGCTATATGTCTGGCCAAGAGCCAAATAATGCTCATTAATGACTTGGTAGCTCTTGACAGACATGCAGTTACATATCTTAAATTTCCATTATTGTTTGTACATAATCTCATATAAATAACCAGTTCCAATAACACTGTCTTAAGCTGTATTATTCTTTTAGCCTAAGAATTTTATGAATTAAATGCTAAATGATGATAGGTGGATTATATGCAGAATATATGTATTGAGGTATTTCTTTCACATTGTAGGATTTTGCAGAATATTGGTCCCATGTTTTATATAACTTTATGCAATGACCCTGAAATAAATTATTTCCATATTCATCAACAGTATTACATTTTGAACACTTAACACAAGCTATGAATTTTCAACTATAAGCATTAAACTTTACTTATGTAAGCATATGATTTACTTTTTCAAGCATATACATTTTCTCATATATATGTATTTAGAAATATAACAAACATCGGTGTAATAGTAATATTAATAGGTACCCAAATCAGGAGCCACACCTATTATACATCATTCATGTTATTTTCATTTCTGGGATACATACTCTAAGATAGGTACAATATTAAGGACTTCATACATTTTCTATTATACCCTTCACAGCTCTGAGAAATAGGTACTACTATGTTCATTTTGTATAGTAGTGAACTTTCTAGGTTACTTAATACTAAAGTGATAGATAACGAGGTTTAACTCGGGCTTTCTGTTTCATGCCATAATACACTTCTTATGTGTTATATCATTTAAATATATAGGCATAAAATTATAATTTGCAAACTTTGAAGAAGCTCTCTTTAAAATAAAAAGCCATACTTTTTTTTTTGCCAGAAATATGCTTATAGGAAAGCACATAATTTTCTGAAGAATTTGAATTTCAGGAATCCTATTACACCATCCATTTTCAGCCACTTTCAAAATATATTCAGTGCGTTTGCACCATGAAATTGCAAGGAAAATGGACTATGCTGATTAGCACTTATTTTGGTCAGAGAAGAATTCTGATCTATCTAGTCCCGATATATTTTTAAAAAGCTTTATTTTCAAAGCTACTTAAAACTATCTCTCTATATTATCAAAATTGAAATGATGATTTAACATACAAATATAGGGACTAGAAATATTTAGCTGAAGAAAGCAGAGAATATATGTGGCATTAAGCACTTCGGCATCCATGGAAGGTATTGTTAATTAGAATACGTTTTCACATTAGCCCCAGAGATTGTCCAAGATTGTGTCCCCAGAGAGTGTCTCCTCTCAACACAATGCTTGAGACACTTTTTTAAAATCCTTTTGTTGAGACCAGCAGATTGCATAATGGTTAGGTTGCTGGACTCCCACATGGCTGACCACGGTTCAAGTCCCAGACCTGGAGGCTTGAAACTTATGCTGAACACGTGGGTGTGTGTGCCCCAAATCCCAGAGCAGAATGGAAGAGAAGGGATTGTGGCATGGCCATCCACACTGGGGGGTGGTTTCTCACTTTCTGTCTCTGTCTCTCTTGTCTCTCCAGTTAGTGCACGTACCCTATAGCAAAAATCTTCCTGAAAGAAAAAAGCTTATCTGTTTGTTTGTAAATGTTAAACATTATTTTTTCATTTACTGTGAGTTTTGTCAGGCAGTGCTCTAATACCTGATGTATACCAGGGAAACAAAGTCCTTTCTTTCATGAAACTTTGATTACAATGAGGGAATATTAAGCTTTAAGCATTAAGCAAATCAAATAAATAACACTCCAGATAATAAAGGTTGCTAAACTATGTTATGATGGAGGTAGTGACTAGTTGTCCAGTTTAAGATTCATTTTCAAGAGGCTATATGCAGAAAATTAAAAAAAAAATAGCTTTGGGTGTTTGTGAATTGATATTGTTTTAGATAATTACGTGGAAAGCTAGAAAAGACATTTGTATATAGAAATTAAGGTTCAAGGGAGATATCTGATCAAGAATCATACAGTTAGAGTTCTTCTCATAACGTTGAAAGTCTTGGGAATAAATGAAGTTATTCAGGGAGCAAGTGTAGTTAGTGAAGATGAGAGATACGATAAAGAATACCAAGTCCTACAGACTGAGAAGCTGCAGGAAAATGAGCATTTAGATTGCAAGGAAACAGCAAAGTCCAGAAGTGAGCTAAGAGAAAGACATGTCCTGGAAACCAAGCCAAGAAAGGTCACAAGAAGCAAGAAGAGATCAGTTCTGTCAAATGCTGCTGATAGGTGAGAAGGTGAAGACTGACCATTTGATGTGACAATAAGATTATAGGTGATTTTTAATAAAAGCTGATTTGATGGGGTAGTGACAGTCTGGCTGTGGAAAAGAGAAAGAAGAATGGTAGAGAGGAAATGAAAAGAGGGAAAAGGCAGCTGCTAACAGAATTTTCTCCATTATGGAGAATAAAGGAATTAGCTCATAGGATAGTATATAGCTTATCTCTAAATAAATAATAGCTTAAATTTCGTCATGCTAAGGACTAGCAGAGGGCATGGTGGTTAAGGTGCTGGACTCCCACATGGCCCAGCACAGTTCGAGTCCTGGACTCTGTGTCTTGAAACTCACACTGGGCATGTATGCATGCATGCCCAAAATCCCAGGAAGAGACTGAGGGAGCAGGGATTGTGGTGTGGCCATTCCTCCTAGGGGGTGATTTCTCACTTTCCTTCTCTGTCTCTCTGGGCGGTACATGCACCCTATGGCAAAAGCAACAACAACAACAAAATCATACTGTTAGCATTTATTTTCAAATTGTGTGTTTTTATGAGTATTCTTTTTAGTACTCAACATCAGATCCTCTAAATTATAATCCTATAACATTTATCTTTACCATTATTTATAAAAATCATCAACTCGAGTGGTCGTTAACTTTTAATAAAGAGTCATAATGGGCACATAGGGATAATACAATTTGTTTTTGTTTACATCATTATTTTAACTGACATTTTAATCATGTGACTGTCATATATATTAAGCCAGTTGAAAGCAATGGTTTTCATACTATTTTCAAAGGAACAGCAAATTAGGAAATTGGTCTAATGTTCGTAACCATGAAATTCTTCTACTAATTGTCCATGGGCACATGTGCATGCATGCCCAAGATCCCAAGAGGAGCATGGAGGAGAAGGGATTGCAGCATGGCCATCCCCACTGAGACGTGATTTCTCTCCTTCCCTCTCACTGCCTCTGTCTCTGTTAAGTGCATGCTCCCTAAGGCCAAAACCTCTAAAGAAAACCAAAAAAAAAAAAAAAAAATACCTCAAGATTTTTATATTGTTTTATTTCAATAATTACTTTTATAAAAGATTATTTTTCTTACAGGAAAGACAAGCTACAGTGAAAAAGGACAAGGGTGGTTCCCAGCAGGCAAACAAAGTGACTGACAAGAACAAAATGCAAAGAGCCAACTCTGTTACTGTGGATGGGCAAGGTCTACAGGTACAATTTTTTTTTAAATAAGAATTTTAGTAGCTTTCCTGTTTGCTACCTCTGTGCTCTCAGAAAGGCATATGTTCAGCTATTAACACATTTATTTAATGTGCATATTATCTCAGTAGACTGTTTCAGAAAGTTCTTTATTAATTTATCAAGATGTCAGTCTTATAGTTGATTGACAGAGTGGCTTTCTAGTTATATTAATCATTGATGACGTTATCGCCATTTAACCTCAAATTGGCAAGAGGTCTTTTGTCACTCTGAAAGTTTTTGCAAATTAATGCTAAATATACACATTTATTATATACACATGTGTCATTTATTTACATAGACTCACTTTTTCTGTGTATGTGTGGGAGAATAAATATATGGGTATGATTTTGAAGAGTCATTTTGATGGTAAAAATATGTCTTTTGGAAAGAAAGAAATAAGCTCTAGGTATGGGGGTATGTTTCTTCCTGAGGAATAAAAATAATTTATTATAATTCAGCCATGTCTTCCAGAATTTTAAGTCAAAATTTAAACCTTATATTTTTTCCAGCTTAAGCAAACACAGGCAATTGAAAAAGAACGTAATTTCAAAATTCAATAAATTAGCCTGGGATCTCTGGCATCAAGAATACCACTTCTTTCTATCTTCATTTTAAGACAATTTATAGGATGAATGTATTATTTGCCTCTATTTTTCACTCCAGTATGAAAATAGTAAACAAAGTTGGCTTTATCTATGAAATTGCAAAGTTAATTTTCTTACTTGTTTATCTATGTTTCTGTCTTCCAATCACCTATTTCTTTCTTTAAGAATGCTCTTCAAATTCCCTATCTTCCAGAAAAACTTCCTAACCAAGTACTGTATGAATTATTATGTAACACACATTTGCCACATAAGCTTTTCTATATTCTTTTTAAATTTTATTACATTATCTGTGATGCTGTGGATTATTTCTTTTATATATATATTTTTTAATTTGTAAGCACAGATCAGGGCACACGGTCCATGTCAAAATGCTTGGTTCTTCATTGCCTTGAATATCTCATTGAATACTTACCATCTTACTTCAATATTGACATCCAGGTAGCTGGTTTGGATCTAATAAAACTCATTGTGAATAAAAAATATTTCATGAATTATTAAATGCAAAAATAAAGAATTTTGAATAACAAAATGTTTATATTTGCCAGAAAATAGCTAATTGAATTATGGAAAGAGTAAGTCAGAGATACATATTGGAAGTCACATCCATGTCTTTGGCAAATCCATTGATGGTCTCAATATGAAATCTTTCCCTAATTTTGATAGCAATTTTTTTTTTTTTGGTAAGTTATCCTATGAAGTTTCTACAGAAAAAAAAAAAAACCAGCATTTGAATTTAATATATCAATTATAAATATTGATTAGTTTAAATATTTAATAACTCTGGATTTCTGCAATGTAATTAATGAAAATGCAGCTTAATTTTGAAATCCGAGTATCTGTTACACGTGGCTGAGACACATGTAAGGAAAACATGCTGAGTTTGTTAACTAATAGAACTTAAGCACTGGGATTATACTTTACACATATTTACCTGTGTGATTTGATTCATAACCCTGTGAGGCCAATATCATTGTTATTATTACCATTTTCATATGATCACTTGATGCCAAGTCACATAGTCAGTGTAAAACCAAGATCTGAATTTGACTTGACTTACATGTTTTACTCTAACAAATTTTAATATGTATACCTATCTCTGTTTAAATATTAACAAGGTATATAACTACTAAGTTTCTGAACACATTGTTATTCCATGCTTTCACATTGCTGCAAACTTTGAAATAAAAATAGAATATAAATAGAATTCTAGGGACCAGCAGTTAGCGTAATGGCTATGTCTCTGAACTCCCATGTAGTCGACCACGGTTTGAGTCCCTGACCCGGTGGCTGAAACTCACGCCAGGCGCGTGTGAGTGCATGCCCAAGATCCCGAGAGGAGAATGGAGGAGAAGGAATCGCGGCATGGCCATCCCCCCTGGGGAGTGATTTCTCGCTTTCTATCTCTCTGTCTCTCTCTGTCTTTCTGGCAAGTGCATGCTCCCTATAGCAAAAACCTCTCAAAAGAAAAAAAAAAATATATATATATATAAATAGAATTCTAACTTTTCTAGTCTCAGTTTTCTAAGATTTGGAAATATTTCACCTTAGAACAACCAAACTATCCACATTGAAAAGCATATATGATTAACATTCTTTGTATATATATTTTAACTGTCTAAGCATTAATCATTTTTCATAACTTCTTTGGTATATAAAAGCATCAGTTAAAGTTGTCAGCAGGCAAGTGTACATATCAGCTCTAACAAAAAAGCAGTAAATAAATAATATGGTAATCATCATCATCATTATTTGCATTTTAAATATTGTATATCATCATCTGGAAAAGCCTGTTTTGATTCTCAGCAGAATAAACCAAAATGAGTATTCACACAGTTTTGGAGAAAATGGTAAAAAGTAAAAGAATAAATTCCTAGATCGCTATTTCATGGGAATTAGAAAGAAAAAATACTAACTTTGTGTTGTAGTTAGAAAGTTTAAAATAGTAAAATGGTTGTTCTTTATCAGAAAAAGTAAAAAAAAAAAGCCTACCAGAAAATTAATTTTTTTCTGTGAGCTTTAAAAAATATATATCATGAAAAAGTATTGAGTTGCAGCCCAGTTTGCATATAACTCAGTGACAGAAGAGATCTACACTGCTTAAAGAAGACTATTAATCATAGTTAAGCACATTCATCTTCTTTCTTTCCAGCTAACCAGCATAATGATCAGGATTATTATTTCTAATTAGAGGAAGTAATAGATCATATATAACCTTAGGATGAGTCTCATTAATTAACCCGAGTCCTAGGGGACTTCAAATAGACATGGTTAGGCACTCTGTCATTGTCATGGCTCACACCGCAGGTTTACACTTAACACATATGATCAAATGAAATAGAAACTGCACTTTCTTAACACACAAGAGATATGAAACTATAGATGAGTATCTCACAGGTAAACAAATAAGGGGGAAAACAGAGCAATTGTTTAAATCGTATTATGTTGAAGCTACCTTGACCCAAAATATTTTTAGAAAAAAATTTCCAGAAAGGATTCACTTGAGAATTAAATAATCTCATTTGTAATATTTTGAATATTAAAGAAGAGAGAACCCTTATATTAAAAAAAGCAACTAAAACTGAAACAATATCTTCCCCCTCACAAATATTTCTTCTTCTTGTCTTGTTATTTGCAATATCTTATTCTTGTAATCCCCAACACTATAAACTAAACATACGTAACTGCAAAATATGTATATCGAATTAATTCCCTTTCATATGTGTGTGTATGTGTCCCCTGCTCACTTTAGGACCCTCAATCCTTTTGATCCTGCAATAATCAGAGAGTTAGTCCTTCTAATTCTCTAAGTCCTGAATTACAACAACCTTTAAATTGAGTTGCCATCTCTGTATACATAATATACTAGATGAAGTGATATGATATCATATGATCATCCTAATGATATGAAAAAATAAAGCTGAGTAATATAAGGAGTATCAAGACTGAGACTTGGCGTCATCTATAATTTTAAGTCTTATGGCCAGATTAGGCCTCATTTCATGGTGTTATTTCTGTAAAGACTAGAAAAAGGGAGGCAGATTGCCATGTGAATTAATAATGGAGAATGGGAAGCCCAATGGCAGCTATATGTCCAGAAAGTTCTAGGATCGAAAACAGGGACAGACACAGTGGAAAACTGTAATGATAACTAATTGGATATGAGTGGAGAAACTAAGAATATCTTTGTCAAACTTCTCATTAAGCTAATGTGAACATTTTAACATTTTCCCATCACCTTTACTCATAAGAAAAATGCCTTTCACTTAAGAATTAGAAGAAACTATGATGGTAGAATATTTTAAATTATTTTGTTTAAACAGAAAGGTAGGAAGGGCATGATATGATGAAATGATTGTTTTTAATTGCCTCATTATATATTTAAGGATACTTTCTAGTGGGGAAATAACACTGAAGTAAGGGCCTTAAATCTCCTTTCAAAAAACTGATCTAAAAATTTTCAACTCAGTGTTTAGAAGGCTCTATTAACTTTTGGGGGGTTTGTTTTGTTCTGTCTTGTTTTTGTCCTACAGTATGATGTAAATTATATAGGAGTAAACTATATAGGAATACTTTTATTTAAAAGAATCCCTCTCTTAACATTAACGGTAGGTGAAATGTAAGAGTTCTTTACCACCCTATGTAAAACAACTTTATCTCCTACAGTCAAATAGTAATGGGCCAGTAGGTGGTGTGGTGGTTAAGAGGTGGATCCCATATGGTATACAGCACAGTTCAAATCCTGGACCTGGAGGATAGAAAACACTCTTGGAGGTTGCATGCCCAAAATCCTGAGAAGAGAATGGAGGAGGCAGGATTCTCTCCCTCTGTCTCTCTCTGGCAAGTGCCCATGCCTTGTAGGAAAGACAAAATAATAATAATAATAAAAGAATCAGCTTACCTGCTTTATTTTCCTTTATGACCCATGTTGCTACTTATTGTATTTCAGTTCATTATATGTATGTTTTTTTCATAGAAGATAAGCTTCGCATTAAATCAAGCACTTTGTTCCATTCGGGAGAGTGATGATGATGGACACAAAACATGCATGTAGCATGGTCACAGACATTTCTTGTTATGAGGAGGACTAGTCAATGGGTTCCTATTATATTTAGCAAATAGACTTGATTAACTAGTACTTGACTCACCAAGAAGGCTGAAATCACGTGGGGACCCTTGGCTCCAAAAGGGCCTTATACCATCCTGTTGAATTTCTAGTTCACAAGTCATTACAAAGCGGGATTCTAGGGGTTCTCTATATAAAGAGGGATCCGTGTAGTTTGATCTATTTCTTTTCTTCTAATTATAATATTTTCCCTCAAATTCCTCTTCATTCTGGCTGGCTTACTCACTGCACCAGAAATTGTAACATTGTTTTGATCTCATAGCTTTTACACATGCTATTGCCTCTGCCCACATGCCTTCCCTTCTGCACTGTATCTAGACAGATCTACCTCTTTTGGGGAGCAGGTATTCCTGTTGATAAACACACACACACCTCACAGTCATTTCTTAGTATCCATGGGGTTTTGGTTTCAGAGTCAATTCCTGGGTATTCAAGTCCCTTGTATAAAATAACAATATTGGGACCAGCAGATGGCGTCATTGTTATGTTGCTAGACTCCAACATGGCTGACTGCTACATTTGAGTCCCGGACATGGCAGCTTGACACTCGCACCGGATAAACATGCATGTGTTTCCAAAATCCTGAGAGGAGAGTGGAGAAGAGATTGCAGCCTGGCCATCCTCCCTGGGGGGTGATTTCTTACTTTCTGTGTCCCACTGCATCACCAGCTGGCTACCAGTTTAAATTTTTCAATCCGTAGTCGATTGAACTTGCAGATGCCACCAGTGGCTATGAAGAAACAACTGTATGTACATGCACATGTGTATATGTATCTATATCATACGTGTATATATAGAGAGGAACGTATTAATAATCACATAATAACAATCATATTATTGAACATGGTTATTGGTATTTTATGACTTAAACGTTACAAGGAGCTTTATTTAAATATAATGTGCCCAATTTTTCTTCTAGATCACTCCAGTTCCTGGTACTCATCCACTCTTAGTTTTTGTAAACCCTAAAAGTGGTGGAAAGCAAGGAGAACGGTATGTTTAAGAAATGCTTCTTTATTTCCTGTGTCATACTTAAAGAAGATAAACGAAAATTACAATATAAACATTAAACCTTACAGTTTACTCATTTTTAATGTAAAATGAATGATGTTAGCACTTATATATTGGTATAATGTCACCTTTGTTATAGTTGAAAATTTACTGTCATGGCCTTTTTTTTTTTTTTGGAGAGGTTTTTGCTATAGGGCGCGTGCGGTCGCCAGACAGATAGAGAGAGACAGAGAGATAGAAAGTGAGAAATCACCTCCCAGGGGTGATGGCTATGCCACAGTCCCTTCTCCTCTATTCTCCTCTTGGGATCTTGGGCACGCACGCACATGCGCCCGGTGTGAGTTTAAGCCACCGGATCCGGGATTCGAACTGCGGTCGACTATGTGGGAGTCATGCGACATAGCCATTACGCTAACTGCTGGTCCCTATCATGGCCTTTTGTAAATATTTTTATTATCATAACTCAGGTACTTGAGTTCTTTGTACCCCATGTCTCTCCCTGACCTGTAACAAAAAGCTTTGCAATCAACGTGGCTTCATGGTATGTTGAAGGGAAGTTGTGTCTTTAAATGGACAACAAGGTGATTTCAGGTAAATTATGACCCAGTATTGAGGAACAGAATTGATATACAGCTCCTGGTAGATATAGATAGAATATAATTTAATGATTTTCTGCTTGTGTGTTTTGGAGAACATGATGCCGTATTTCCTGGAGAAACACCATGTATTTCATTTGAATAATGATAAGTTGCATTATCAGCTATTTTGGTATTCAGGTTGATAATACAAAATTACATTTTTGTAATGAATTAACAAGTAAACAATAATAGAGAATATAAATATAAAAATCACTACACTGAAGACTAAATCTTATGTCTTACTAAAGATGACCATCATAAAAATATTCAGTTATACTTGCCTAAATGCTTTCTAGATGTCTTTCTTAATCTCAACCAAAAAAATAAACAAACAGCTAAAAGCACTCACACATACACTATGATAGTAAAACAATTTTTCTCTGTTGTTCATCAAGTAACAAAATCAAAGTGATTCTATGAATAATGGAATCATGTACTCTACTATCTTTTTTAAAAATTGTATTTATTAATTCATTTATTTTAATTCAACCAGAGAAGGGTGGGGGGAGTAGGAAAGCAACCCACCAGGTCCGGGACTCGAACTGTGGTCAGCCATGTGAGAATGTCCAGCGCATTAACAGTGAGAATGCCACACCACTCACTGGTCCTCCTTTACTATCTTTTAACTTTGCAACTTTATTTCAATGAAATGAAAGTGTTCTTTATTTTTTCAATCAAGGAAATATTATTTCTGCTTAAAATGTATGACTCTTGGCCTAGCTGTGGTGGTGCAGTGGAAGGGAACACCTGAAGCAGGCTATGGCCACATGGGAAGCCCAGTTCGGATTCTGGACCAACCTGAGCAGGCTGGGTGCAATAAGGGCACCTGTGAGCCTAGCTACCTGGAAGGCTGGGACAGATGGCAGCTAGCAACGGGAGGACCCTAGCATATATGCCTATCTGTTTCTCTCTCCCTCTGCTTTCTCTCTCTCTCTCTCTCTCTCTCTCTCTCTCTCTCACTCTCTCTCTCTCTGAAAGGCTGGATTGTAAGGTTGCATTGTAAGGCTGGATTGCCCAGTTCCATAGAGCTGTTGAGAGCTCTTGAAGGCTGGAAGAAAGAACAGTG